>CM050171.1:95185537-95373037 GCA_027410445.1 Discoglossus pictus
TTTTTTCTAATAAATATTTAAAGCCATTCATATTTAACTTGTGTTTATTTTTGCTTTTAATGACAGACATTTATATTTCTTGGAGGAGTGGGAGGCCCTTGGACTTTAATGAATGATACCTTATCGCTGTTAAAACAAAGAAACCTTTTTAAATCGTCCCGTGACAATAGAGTCTCCTAGGATAACCCACACCTTGCTTGCATACATACTAATGTTATTTTGTTCATACTACACGAGCATGTGCAAATGTTATCAAAATATAGTGGTCCTTTAACAACATTAGCAGCTATGTAATCTGTTAGCCAAAAACATTTTTGGGGCAAAATCTTTATTTTAGTCAAACTTGTTTCCTTCTTGTTGTGACACTGTGGGCATGTTCTTTGAAAGTATTTTCTTATCAATTTGAGTGTGATTTAGTGATTTGAAAATAGTAGGAGGAGCTAGTGTGATTTGATTACTGATTTGGTGGATTAGGATAGGGTTTTAGCATTGAGCACCTTCCCCGTCTTACCGTGGGCTTAGTAAAGACTGCTTTCAATTAATAACATGTGCTTCTACCTGTAGTTTTAATTATAACGTATTTGCAACCTACCACTCCCCCTTAATCCAGACACTTTCTGACTCGACCTTCCCTTCTTCTTCCCCTTCTCCCTAAATTTTCACAATCTCTGTCATTAACAACCATACACCTTCATTCCTCCTCTGTGCATAGTGCTACGTAATCTGGTTAGTGCTCTATGAATAAACAATAATGATTATAAGTCACTATTAATAAGCTTGTTAGAACCACATGCATATATGAAATCTTACATATTCATTTAATTTTACTCTTGAATATTTTCTTTCATGTACCGATTAAAAAGGTGTCCAAATAATTTTACTTGTGAATGTCAATTTGTAACAAAACCATTTAAAGTGACAATTACTTAGCCTTATCTTTTGTTTAAACAGCTAAAGATAAGTCTGAGAAGATATTTGCTGTAGCATTTGTAAAACTGATGAGATATGATGGAACAACATTAAGAGATGGAGAGCATGATCTCATAGTTTACAAGGTAAGGTATAACTGTTGTAGTAATAACATGGTTTAAAAGTACAGCTTGTTATATTGGTCCTAGAGAGAAGAAAGCTGGTTGTTTTAGGGGATACCTTTTTATGAGAAATGGTTCCCAGTAAAGGTAGATCATGGCTTACTAGTAGATCTCCATATGGTAACTTATAGATAGTGGACTAAAAAGCAATACATTATGTTCACCATATAAAGACATTGAAACATTAACGAACAACGTTTCTAAGAGTGCAGTGGGGATGGGGAACAGAGACCGGTAAGAAAGAGGAGGGGGTGGGAGGCAAAAGTGAATGTGATATTGAGAGAGAATTGATAATATGTTAGCAGGTTAAAGGTATATCGAAGATTCATGGATTATGAATGCATCTCATAGAAGAATCCGTAGCATATGCAGACATTTATTTGCATTCAAAAAATGTCATATAAATCTCAAATAAACATTAATAAACTTACCCTATATAGTGCAATTTTCTTTACTTTTCTAGTAGATGATTTTTAATGCATTCATAATTCATTATGGCCAATTAGAGACAGCTACAACATTGTTGCAATGTCTGGGGATCAGTCTCTGCAGCAAATCATCATGGGATATGTAGTTTTTGTTACCACCACAAGGAAGCAGCTTCAAGCAATGCTGCCCTGGATCTATGCACTGTGCTGCAGTTGGCTTGAAGATAGTATAGCGTTAAAAAACATACATGAATGCAGTGTTTCTATTGGCTAATGCCAGGTACCTACGTAAGCACCTGTAAGTATGGAAACCATTTTTTTTTAAATAAAATAAATCTGTTTGTGTATAGAATGAATCATTGTATTGCACATTTCTGATATAAATAGTATGCGTTGGATTAGAAAAAGTTAAAGACAAGGAAACGTCCATATACCTATAATATGCCATGTTGTGATAGATATAGAAGAAGGTAGATTCTATTAATCAAATTCTGTATAACTTGTTTTCAAAGACCTAGTAACCAAGTTTATTATGTTCACTTATACTCTTCACATTTGATTAAGAAAGTCAAAAGCAAGTTGTTTGTCTTAATCAAATCTAGACATTTGATATATTGAACTTTTTTCAGTTTCACAGGGAGGGAGGATTTTTTTTATTATATATTAATACAAACAGGAAACTACAGATATTTCATGTGTTGCTATTAGCAGTGAATGGTAAACAGAGTAATATATTCTGGAGCGGAGAGATTGTAAACCGTATTTAAAGCTATTGCCTGTAAACTGAACAGTGATATTTTATGTTGTACTGTTTAATAGCGGATACAATAAATGGACTTAGTCATGTCCTTGATTAATTAAGAGAAGATTGGTTCTTTAACACTGACTTTAAACCACACTTTGATTGATTGATTTGCAAGAGATGTTTCTCATTGTAAATATTGTTATAAATAAATATATATGCAATTAAAACCGGTATTTCCTTTTAAAATGTATGGAGAAAAATCCCTGTTTCTGAAGTTAAATATAATTTTTATTGTTGGTTATAGAGGATTGGTGTATCTTTAGCAGTGAATCATAGAATGTAAATTAAATTGTTATAATTAAGATAATTACTTATACTACTAAAGTAAGCTCGCTGATTTGTAACAATAAATAAAGTATTTATTTATGCTTTGAAGGTATCCTGTTATCCACTTAAGTGTAATGTTATATAAAGAATTGAGGATAATTACACACTTCCCACTGGTTAAAGATTGAGAGCGCAATCCATTTATATTGTCTCGACTGTGAACAACTTCAGTAAGATCAAACAGCTTTAATCCAGTTATTCCTGTTATATTTACTCTTCAGACTTGCCGTCTTAATTTCTGAGTTTAATTTAATATTCTTTAATACAATTAACTTCAAGGCTGAGGTGAAGAAACTGGAAGATGTGGCGACATACTTAAGTCTTCCTGCAACGAAAATCGAACTGGAAGAAAAGGGGCATTCAACATCTGGAAAGACGATGCAGAATTTAGGCAACTGCACCATCAGCAAAGATTCTTTCCAAATATCCACTCTGGTCTGTTCAACTAAGCTAACTCAGAATGGTAAGTTTTAAAATAGCCATTTTATTTATAATATGTTCTACTATTACTATTATTATTATTACAACTAAAAAATGCTAAGTGTAAAAAAGGTTGAGTAATGTAGTGTACAAAATGTGAAATTAAAATGTGTTTTTAGTTATAATGCATACCAATATAATTTATAACAACGATATCATGCTCCATACTTATCTATAGTTAACCTGATTTATATAACAAATTGTTTGTTCATTGTAGTTGATCTTCTTGGTCTCTTGAAATGGCGATCAAACACAAACTTGTTGCAACAAAATTTGCGTCAATTAATGAAGGTTGATGGAGGAGAAGTTGTAAAGGTAAATAAAACGTTATAGAGATTTTGGGTATAATAAAAGAACCAGAGGCTTACTGGGCACTATTAAGAAAAACTAAATATTTCAGTATTTTGTAGATAATTGGTGAACTTTGTTTTCTTTATATAGATACTTGGTAATTTTGTATTGCCCACCTATTCAAAACATTTAGAAAAACTTGAAATCAGGGCACCAGTATACCAAAGCAGAAAAGCATTTTAAGATATTGAAAACTCATCCTAAATCTGATCTACTACCAAGTAATGTCTAGATGCTTATCTCTGTTGTTTACAGTGAGAATCATGATTTTTATTTCTCAGCCATGCTCAGGGGATCATGACTACATCCTGGGATGTAACCTGTGATTGGCCGAGAAACCAAGATCAGTTTTGCATGGTGAAATTAAATTGACTGGGTGGTGTAACAGTTCAAACTAAAGATGTATGTTTTTAATACAGCAGTATCAAGAAAAGGATATTTTATGTACCATAATTAGATATTCAGTTGTGCACTTCAAAGAGGGGGTATTAAACATATGGAATAGGCGATTAGTTTAATTAATAGGTAAAATAATAGGTATACATACTGTGAAGGCATTCAATAACACTTGCAGTATTAATATAGTTGTACTGAGTATTAAATAATCCCATTTTATAGAAGAAAATGTAGGCTAGATTATTTCATTTATACTCTTTTTTTTTTTTTTTACGTTTGTGAATGCATTTTGGTAACTTTAGAATATCTATAGAGTCAGTTTTTCTATGTATTGCCAATATTGAACATCTTGAATAATCAGGTTTACTATTTTTGTTCCTCCTTAAATTCTGACTAGTAGTACCTTTCTTGATATCAAAGTACACTTCAAGTTGAATAAATATTTAAAAATTCTAAGTGAGGATCTTCCTTTATTGTCTTGAAATGTTAAGTATAGCAGAAAATGACATTCTGCAGTGTTTTCTTTTGCCTTACAGTAACATGATTTCTATCTTCAGTTCTTGCAGGACACACTGGATGCACTTTTTAACATAATAATGGAAAATTCTGAGAGTGAAACATTTGATATTCTGGTATTTGATGCATTGGTAAGCTGTTTCTAAGAATATGAAATGTCATAAAAAGACGATTACAGATGTGAGATTTTACTTTTTGTGCAGATGCAAGATTTGCTTTCTCTGGAGATTATTTATGTGTTTGCGTGTTAGTATGTTGCATACTTCACTAACAACGTTGGCATTTTCAGAGGCAATTTTCATTTTAGCAGACGCTGCGAGTGCATGGACGCCATCATGACAGTAACACTTTATTTTCAAGGCATGAGAGGCATTTAAGGAGCAGGGCACACAAGGCTTGCAAGTGTACTTACAAGCTGTCTCTACTGAGCCTATGGGAAGGAGAGGGAACATTTTCTGCATGAAATATCTGAATTAACAAATCCGTCCATGTATCCGCCTCACTTCTTCCTCCCTCCTCCTCCTTCCACTCTTGGATAAATAATACAAATTAGACTCCTGCTCTGTCTTCTAGTCAGCAGTAAGTGTGAAACACAAAAAAATACTTCCTTCAGGCACAAGCAGTGTCCACTAAACTAAAGATTTTAGCCAAGATACTTCCAGGTTCACTGCTTACACACTACTAATGTGTTGTTGTTACTAACTTCACAAACATGCAACAATTTTTCCAATATTCAGTGGTCCTTTAGACTGCTTTGTTAATGTTTAACTCATTTAGACAGTAGCTCTTATAGAGCCCTGCACATTGCTACATTTAACGAATATACAAGAACATGATTTTCTTTACCTATATATTTTTGTTTTTATTTTGTTAATAAACATTTTTTTCTTGGTAATATTCTCCCAAGTTTTCTCTCATTCATTCTTGCATGCAAAAACAATGTGAATAAAAATGACTTTATAGTAAGTCAGTGGCTTCATTGTTTCTCCTCCTCAATCCTGATATCTTTTATAAAGCAGTGAAACGAGAAGCCTTGGGACTCTGTTTTACAGACATGAATTTGTGTTTATTGAGTCTTATTACATCATTTTGAATGTAAAATCAGCCAAATATACAGGTTTTAAAGTGAGATTAGATCCCCCCCAATAGTCTCAATTTACACATCAGCCTAAGGCCAATGAAACACACCATTTTGATACCTTTGCTGGACCGTGGAGGCTCTGATGAAGCTTTGGTGAGACTTTTTTGGGTGTCAGTGGGATGTTTACATTTCTGCCAGGGCTTGTGAAGAGGGAGAAGATGGAGATTTGATGCATTATTGACACCATCACATTTCCTTCCCAGTCATAAAGCTAGTCATAATTAGAAAAAAATAAAATACATTTCGATACCTTGTTTTATCCTGGAGGCACCAATGGAGTTTAGGTGAGACTTGTGGGTAGCCGTGAGATGTTTACATTTGGGGGGGGGGATAGTGTTTAGTGATATCCAGTTATATATCGAATCTCCTTCACTTTTCCCTCTTCCCTTTTCTTCCACCAATCATTCTTCCCACAGTTTTTCTTGAAATACATAGTCCTTTAACATAATTTATTTTTCACCCAAGGAACCTTTCTAATTAATAAATCATGCTCTTATTATGTATGTTAGAAAATGACATTTTTTTTTTGCAAAGCAGTATAACGCTTACTTTTTTGCATTATTTAAAATGAACTTTTTAATGTTTTAGGTATTCATCATTGGTCTGATTGCCGACAGGAAATTCCAGCACTTCAATCCAGTCTTGGAGACCTACATTAAGAAGCACTTTAGTGCAACTTTGGCATACACGTATGTGAAATTCTGTTTTATAAATACAGAAGTAGAAAGTAGACTTGCCTTTTAATTATAATGTGAACATGTAGGTGAGATTGAATTTTATGTCAAAGCCTACAAAACCTCATTAGTTATAAGTTTAAGCACAGAAAATTCTGTAAAGGTAAATTTATGTCTTGTACAGATTTCTCAAATGTTAACATATTTGTTATCTGTTTTACAGAAAACTGACTAAAGTGTTAAAAAATTATGTGGACAATTCTGATAAACCAGGCATTACTGATCAGTTATTCAGGGCAATGAAAGCTTTGGAGTACATCTTTAAATTCATTGTGCGATCCAGAATATTGTTTATTCAGTAAGTACATTTTAATACAATTTTGTTTCTATACTATATTGGAATTATGAATAACACAGAAATATGTTGTGCAGATACAAGGTCACTTATTTTAATATGATATTCAAATTAAATGAAACCTACAATAAAGTGAATGCAAGTATTGTTATAACCCCCTTATCACATGTAATAAAGAGACTGAGAATATTTTTTATGTTTTGTATTTTCATTCATGTTCTTGAATTGAACATTTTTTCCTCAATATTGATACCTGAATATGTGAATAACCTTGAACTATAAACTGTTTTTAAAGGGACATGGAACTCATCAAAGCTATTGCACACCATCAGATAGAAGCTTGAAAATCATGTGGCAAAGCGGTTTAATTTTAAAATTGATAAATTAACTTTTCTGTAATTTTCTTTAACTATTACTTTTATTGCCCTCAAAGTCCCTTCAAAACAGGTTGTGTAGGTAATGAGGATGGATGCGTAGATGTGTAGAGACAACAAAGGTCCACTTAATTAAGACTATGGTATTCCAAGTAGTAATATACCGATGTGAGAGCTGGACTATAAAGAAGGCTGAGTGCCGTAGAATTGACACATTTCATTTGTGGTGTTGGAGAAAATTGCTTAGAGTTCCTTGCACTGCAAGAAGATCCAGTCAATAAATACTACAGGAAATCAAGCTAAACTGTTCACTGGAAGGTTTGATCATGAGGTTAAAGCTTATATATTTTGGCCATATTGTGAGAAGACAGGATTCCCTTGGGAAAATTTGAAGGCACATGAAGAAGGGGATGGAAGAGGAGGAGATGGATAGATGCGTCAATTGAAGCAATGAACATAACCTCAGAGGGCAGTAGCTGTCAAATGTGCTTGACATGCTGCAGTCCATAGAGTCACGGAGAATCATACAAGACTGAACAACTAAAGAACAACTTGAGACAAGTTGCTTCAGAGTCCATAAAGTAGAGCTTTCTCTGTTTTTGTTAAGTGGGTGACTGCAGAACCATTATTTATATTATCCCGCTTATAAATGTTGTCTGTTTGTTTGAGCCTTTAACACAATAAAAAATATTTAGTGCAGTCGAGTGCTCTACCCACTGAGCAATCTGCACAGATGACTCGTACTGAGAGTAAAAACCAAATGGCAATAAATGTGTCATCCAGCCCTTCACAGCAAGGTCTCATGCCTCAGTTGGTGAAGATTGATCTAATGTACAGCAATACAAGAAGGGACTCTGGTGCTCTACAACCCCTTATTAAAAACTCTACTCCAAGAATGATTCCTGATGAATGTGGAAGTGAAATAATTTAAGGAATATGATGACTCTGTCTGTTTGTTTGGTTTTCGCAATACAAATATATTTTATTTTACAGACTTTATGAAGATAAAGGTGAAGCTGAATTTATGGAATCTTTGCTACAGCTCTTCAAATCAATCAATGACATGACAAGCAGCATTACTGATCAGACTGTAATAGTTAAGGTAAAATATAATTGTTTTGCATTTTAACACCATTTTAAACCCAACATTTCAAATTGTAGTAATCTTATAAGCACTAATTCCATCACAATAGGTAAGTTCTTAATCTGCTTGCTTCAATATATGTCTTTTGAATTGTTAAAGAGGAAAAAGAAAATGAAACATTTATACCTTAGCATTACTAATATATATTTTTTTTAGTTCAATTCCATGGCATTTAGCACATGAAACTGATCTCAGTCTTGTTTGGACACTCACTTTACCCAAATTAATGTTTCTTTCCCTTACTAATATATACCAGCAAACCATCCTATAAACTTTTCATTTATTCAAAAAGTCTTGAAGTCTTAGCCATAGTTTTTAGTGAAGTCCACTTAAGCCCCTAGGTATTTTCCCACACCAACGGTATTCTACAAATTCTGCTTGGTTTAAATGGCTTGGGACAGAAAATTGGTCACTCAATATCCTGTTTTAGGGGAATCTTGAGAAACTACATGATTTTGATATTTATAACTTAAAGAACAAGAAGTTATGTGGTTGATGTGATGGAAATCCCTCAAAAAATATTAAGGAAGTTAATAAAATGCACAAAGAAAGTATATTTTAGAAAAATAAAAATATAAGATCTGAAGGTCATAGTTTGAAATTAGAGGTAGAAGATTTAATTTAATGTATGAGAAAATCTATTCCTGTGTTTTACTTGTTGATATGTGGGCCAGGGCTAAGTCTGCTGTTGTCTTATTTTTTGTTGTCTTAGTGTTTTGTTTTTTTAAAACAAAAACAGCATATAGTGCACCACAAAAAAAAAATCTTATGGAGTTGACTGCAGATATCCAGAAATGGAATAAATATTATCTGTCCTGGACGGGGTATTAGTGCTTTCAAAATGAACATTCTCTCCATAATTTTATATATATATTTTTTTTTAGAATTTTGCCCATTAATATAAATTACAAATAATTAAATACATTTCAAAACAAATTATTTTTAAAGTATTTAGATTCATTTGGCAAAACAAACATCCAAAGAGAAATAGAAATGTTATATTCAGAAATAAAAAGGTAGGTAGATTGGCTTGCCCTAACCTTGAACAATATTTTAAAGCTGCCCAAATCTCTTTCCTTCCACAAGCTCACTCTATAGAACATCAACCTTTGTGGCTTTTTATCAAAAATCCTTAGTTGCGACCCTTTAGATGGGATAATATTATTTGGACCCCTATCTCTCCCCTGTTTTCCAAAGCAGGTTTTAATAGCCCTATGATAATTATATACTTAAAAGTGTGAATGGAGGTGAATTCCAAGTGTCAATTGAAGCAGGAGGTCTCTCCCTTAACCCCTACATTTGCCATTTTGCAAATACTGAATAGTATGGAAGAAACATCTAAAATTTGGTGGCAAGTTCACAAATTGGACAAACTCAGAGCATGGCTGATTGATGATAAAATGGTGACAACAGATCATTTGAAATCAAAATTCCTGATGCAGGAAAAAGAACACCTTAACTATGTTAAGATACGCAATAGCATTGATACTGTGACCCGGAAATGGAAGGCTCCAAAATCTACTTGGTCCTCCATAATTTGTGAGAATGCCCCACTTACAATTCGCCTAGAATCCCCCTAGTATTTGGCTTTAAATTCACCATTAAAGAATCCCAAACCAAGATATGTGAAACAATGGTAACAGGGCCTAGGTGTTTCCTGGGATATGAAAAAACAGGGCAAGATTAATGCTCAACTCTCGAGTGGCATAATATATTTTAGTTTTTTGGAAACTGCTGCAAAAGTTCTTCATAAAATATACTTTACACCGGACAGCTTGAATAAATTAAATTCTAAAGTAAAGGGATCTTGTAGACTTATTTGGTTGGACTGCTGGTTGCTCAAAAGATGTGGCCATGTATAACAGCTTGCGTCCTTCAATGGCTTTTTGCCTGTTAGGAATTCCAGACAATAGAATGAATAAAAGTTATAATAAATAATTACAATTTGTTATGCTCGCTGCAAAAAATCATTTGGCCAAATGCTGGAAAAAACCAACATTAGAATATCAAGAGATAATTAATAGAATCAATTTTATTTTGATTTATGAAAGAAAGACATTTACACTAGAAAACACAATTATAGAATTTTTCAAGGTTTGGGGAAGATGGATTGAAACAGAACACTCTATTTCAATTGCATAAAGCAATGGGATTCTTTTGTGTGGAGTTTTGGACTGCATGATTTAGTGGGCCCAGGTCGAGGAGCTGATCCCATCCTCAGATCCTATTGCAAGCTTTTCGGACATGTTGAGCGGCTTGTCGGAAGTTCAACGGAATAAATGGGAGGCATAAGTTAAGGTTATATTTTGATATGTAGGAGGAAATCCCTTGTTGGTGGAGAGAATTGTCGTAAGCGAGTTAGATTTCTCTATGGAGGGGGGTAGCCTACTGAGAGAAGCATAACTTAGATGAATATGTCCTATATAAATACTTACAGGAAAACAAATATTTCTTATGTAATAAAAACATTGGTATAGAATACTCTTTTAAATGAAGAGCAACTTAGGTGACATGGGGCTGTCGGGCACATGGAAGGCCCCAGAATGGGTAGAAGCTATAAAAGCATTGCCATTATATAAAAACATATGTTAAGATCTTACTGGAATGTGGGATACAGTTTTTAGTATCATTTCACAAAAAAGATTACAAACCTAGAAAGTTTAGAATTAAGTTAAGAGCCACAAAATTAATAAAGGTGACCATGGGATTAAGAGATGAATTAGGCACCTTTTTTCTACAAAAAAAATAAATATATGTGAGCTTTTGATTAATTAATGTATATGCATGTCGGATATAAGGCTTTGTTAAGAGAACTTTTCTAACAAAGAGGTTTACAATTGACAAACGGTCACCACTTGAGGTTAAAGGAAAAAGGTTTCACCTTAAATAGGTTCTCCCATGAAAGGTGGCTTGGACAGCAGGTTCAGAACATAACTTTAATAGGGAGGTTCATTATATTTGTGAGTTTAAGAGGACATACACGGTTATGTTGGTTGGCTAGTATAGGTAGGACATTGATCTAAGCAATGACCCACTTGCTGGTTTTTGGGATCAGGGATGCAGTTTTTCCCTATTGTGACAATTCCCAATGTTTCAGTTTGCTTTTTGATTGCATGATTCTGAATGGGTTCACAAGGATCCAAAGAGATCTAAAAAGGTTGAACTTGATGGACTCTCAGTTACCATGTTTTGATGAGTGGACAATTGAAATGTATATTTACTTTTATTATTTTTAATGTATTGTGTGTCACATATAGTTACATTTCCTAACAAAGTTCTGACATTAACTTTGATCTGCTTGTAGAGAAAAAAAAATATTTTGTCGTAGACACGATGCTTTTTATAAACTCTTTGCCTTATTCATTAAGATGAGACCTTTCTCAATAGAAATATGAGATGTTTCAGATCCCTTTCTTATTTTATTCTAACATAAGAAATACAAAGGTTAACTCTCTGGTGAGAAACCAGTCATCTTTATAAATAAAATCCATTGACTTTATAAGCAAAACTTACAACAGCTCCCTCTACATTGATCATTATCTCTGTTTATGAAGATGATATTTAGTCATTTTAAGAGAAATCCACATCAGTTTTTCATTTATCTGTTACATACTGCATTTAGATACTTTTTCACATAGCAGTGGGGTGTGGATATTTATTAATATTTAATGGTTTGTGAAGTGTTTTGTCTGGGTAACTTCTTATATATCAATAAAGGTGAATTGAAAGGAGAAAAAAAACATGATTTTTCAAAGCTGTTCTCTATGAACTGAAAAGGAAAAGAAACTGAATATTGCTGTAGGCTATTTAAACCATTTTTTTCTCACGGAAATAACTAGGGTTTAAGATTTCTGCCTTTTTCAAATACTGATTAGCATGTCCGTGCTGTAAAGGGAAAAGCCAGTGATATATTTTGATTAATATCAGACTGCAGAGATGGCAAAATGGATTTCCTGCTGTGCTGGGGGAAGGGGCTCGAAAGAAAATCTATTGAACAATTCAAATCATTCAGTTTTGGTAGACCACATAGTAGTTCAACTAAAACATTTTTAATCATTAAATGACTTATGGGTTTATGCAAATTACACTTTACTTTCTTCTGTAGCACTTAAGATCAATCAATGATCTTTGAAGGTCTCATTTTTATATACATTCCAGGAAATTTTACAGGAATTGTACATAATGGCTGATTTTTCTTTTTTCTCAAAGGGGTTTTAGAACATTAACTTGTATCACTTTAGACAACCTCATTAAGAACAGATTTTAAAAGTGTTTGTGCCGTATTTTGAAAGGACATTATACTATCTCTGTACTTTTCAGAATATAAGAACCCCACTCCCAACCCCACCTGTGCCATTCCTAGCATATCATGTCGATTTTGCCCTTCTGTTTATACAGCCATCTGTACAATTATGGGCATATAGATTGAATTGTTAACTAGTAATCGTAGACATTTAACATTTGAAACCACATTCCCCACATAGTTTAATTTTGTAGAAGTGTCTTAATTGGAAATGTAAGTGTCACTATGTTAATAAACAGTAAAATTATTCTCACTCTTGAGATAAACTATATTTATCCTGGCTTTTGCACTACTAATATTTGAGTAATATTGACAACTTTTTCAAGACGCAATCATTTCAGAGTAATATTTTTCTAGTAGGGACAGTTATAGTATAAAAACACAGGTTACCTCATTAATGATTACTGCTGCCCTCCTCCTCACCTTTGTCATTTTCCTGAGCACTACTGAAAAGAAGTGAAAGATTTTAACATAACATTAATTACAATAACATTAATTGCAATTGTCTTGATAAGGCATAAATAATGTTATCTCGTTACCTCCCTTATCACCCTCCTCATCCTCCCTCCTCATTCTCCCTCCTCATTCTCCCTCCTCATTCTCCCTCCTCAACCTCAACCCCCCCTCCTCAACCTCAACCCCCCCTCCTCAACCTCAACCCCCCTCCTCAACCTCAACCCCCCTCCTCAACCTCAACCCCCCCTCCTCAACCTCAACCCCCCCCTCCTCAACCTCAACCCCCCCTCCTCAACCTCAACCCCCCCTCCTCAACCTCAACCCCCCCTCCTCAACCTCAACCCCCCCTCCTCAACCTCAACCCCCCCTCCTCAACCTCAACCCCCCCTCCTCAACCTCAACCCTCCCTCCTCATCCTCAACCCCCCTCTTCAACCTCTCTCCGCAGCCCCCCCATTCTCAACCTCAACCCCCCCATCCTCAACCTCAACCCCCCCATCCTCAACCTCAACCCCCCCTCCTCAACCTCAACCCCCCATCCTCAACCCCCCATCCTCATCCTAAGCCCCCTCCTCAACCCCCCCATCCTCATCCTAAACCCCCTCCTCAACCCCCCCATTCTCATCCTAAACCCCCTCCTCAACCCCCCCATCCTCATCCTAAACCCCCTCCTCAACCCCCCCATCCTCATCCTAAACACCCCTCTTCAACCTCTCTCCTCAGCCCTACTCCTCAACCTCTCTCCTCAGCCTCTCTCCTCAGCCTCTCTCCTCAGCCTCTCTCCTCAGCCTCTCTCCTCAGCCTCTCTCCTCAGCCCTCCTCCTCAACCTCAACCCCCCTCCTTAACCTTTAGGATGAGGAGGGGGGTTTAGGATGAGAAGGGGGAAGGCAGGGAGACACGGTGTGTGTGTGTGTGGGGGGGGGGGGGGGTTAGAGAGACACTGTGGGGAGAGTGACTCAAGTATAAGCCGAGGGGGCCCTTTTCAGCCTTAAAAAAAGGGCTGAAAAACTGGGCTTATACTCTAGTATATACGGTAAATGTATTTTTAAGGACAGCATTGGGAACCACTTGCTTCATCCCATTCATTTAAATATTGTTTTGTGATATTGGAACGGAGCTCCATAAGACATGGGGAATAAAACAATTTTCCAGAGTTTAGCTTACTCTTCCAAGTGAACAATAGAACATTTTGAGGGTTTCGGGGTGCATTTTTTTAAACATGCATTCCTTAATCAGTATTATTCAACTGATAACTTTGAGATTTTTTTTGATTAGTAGTGTCTATTTTATATTGCTTTATTTTATTACAATGAATCAAAATGATCAAACTGTCTCTAAATATTGGAGTAGAAGGAAAATTGCACGAGTCTACTGCATTTAATCTTTCATTTTGCTTCTTCTGGAGACTGAGAAATAAATAAAATCATATTGTGTGTCAACATTTTAGTCATCACTCCTGTTTAATAACCAATTCATTAAAGAATGATTTCCATGGGAACAGTGCCTTCTGCAAATTAGGTGAAAATTGATAGATAAAACAATGCTATAAGAATTGCTATTTACTTTACCTGGATGTTTTAATGAAGAATTGCATGACATTTTTCTTTTCTCTTTTGTTTAAGATTTATTGATGTGCTTTTCCTAGAAAATCACTTACTGTTTTTTTATGGGGATATACTTTAGGTGCTTAAAAAAACAGCAAAAACGTTTCTATATCAAAATACTTTTGTGCTACATATTTTGTTCTGGTCAACATTTTTCCATTATTTTGTGAATAATATAATAGGAGCTATTGTGCAAGAAGTCGTTTTTCTCACAGCTTAAGTAGAATGCTTACAAAAATTGTGGAATACTTTTCCATTTTTTTAGATTACTGTGGCTGCAGTCTTTGGTTACCTAATATTTATTAAAAGTATAGTTGTCAATGTTTTTACAATTCTTATACATTTTTTATTTTAGATAAAATGTTTCTGTAGATAACATGCGTAGATCGTAAAAAAAATATCTGAGATCTCAGATTTAATATTCGCAGGCATTTTTAAATCCATTGTAAGGTGGTTTTGGTAAATTAGCGCTTAAATAGAAATCAGCTATTGATGGATTCACATATGCCATTTACTAAATTTGCATTTTTCAATGCTGAACGCTAGGGGCGTTTTTGTGGTGAATACATTAAGTGCATTTACCCTTTCCTAAATCTGGGCCTTAGCATGAAACTGGAGAGTTAAATCTGAATAAATAACTAGCAGGATTTAAAGGTGAAGCAATAATTATTTTTCGAAAGCTATAGGGAATTAATGTTATTGTGACGAGATCAGTCTCGTCAATGCGAATTGGAGAAGCTTGGAGGCCCACATTCTGCCTTTTGACTACGGCCCATGTTGACTTTCCACCTACAAAGACATAGAAGCCATGTTCCATTTGGTCAGAAAGGACTGTGATCTAACTTTTGAACCACTGGACCAATTTGTATCATTTTGACACATGTTTGTATTTGGAGTATGTTGATTCTGAAAATGTATGTGTTATGTGAATGTGATGCATACTTTTAAAGTTATGAAAAATGAGTAGATATGTGTTACAGATTCTGACCATCCCCCATTAGGTAAACACAGGGTGTCGCCAGGACTTGAACAAAGGGCCAGTGTATGGGGTTTCCCAGGGGCATAGTCCAGGAGCAAACAGGAAGTGTCCATGAGGACAGTCTTGGTGAGAATGAGCATGGTAGCCATGCCTGGGGGGTGGCCCATGGGAGGAGTCTCATGGTTCCTACCCTGTCTGATTGGCCATAGGTAATTAGGGGCCGACCTAAGGTAGTGACTGCCCCTACGGTGTATGTGGAAATGGTTTGTTTTATATATGTCTTTTTGGTTTTTAATAAAGAAGAGAGTTCACTGCTTGACCCTCAACCACAGAGCGTGTGTCTCGTGCTTGGGGGAATGGGTGTCCTGCAGTAGCTGTCCCTATAGCACTGGACGGGCGGATCGGCTAAAAAGGCCTGGGCGCCCCCTTCTATGTGTGGGGGTACCGTTACAGTTATTAATTGTGGGTCATCAGCTTTCTACTTTTTTTAAACAGCTGGTTGAAAACTAAGGGATCTTGGGAGACTACTTAATCAATTTTTAAACTACTTGCTAATTCATCTTACGGTCATTCCACATAAAATCAACTAAAAAAACAAGGGTTTTGTCACCCTCTGACTCAGATTTTTATGAAACTTGGTGTACACCCTTCCCTTATGGTTGAAAGAAACCCCCTTACATGTTTTCCCTCAATCTCAAAACTGTTTTAATTTTATAGCACTTCAAAGTTTCATTAAATCTGCGTTGTCTGTTCCTCTTGAGACCCTCGGCACAAGATACTCTTGCGTACATTTTTTTTTTTTTCTCCATAACCAATGATTAGATCTCTTTGAAATTTTCCACAGACCTTAATAAAATGATGAGGACCAGCACTTTTATAAATGCCTAAAAAAAATTATAAATGTACTTGTAGCGTAGTTTTTTGGTTGGAAAAACTAGGTTTAGAAAACCTGAATTTTCAGTGTGTGGGCACGATGGAACCAAAATGTTTTGATGTTGAAAATTATTCCAAAGACATGCTTTTTCTTGACATTTGTGGGTTTTTTTTATTCCTTGTAACGAAAATATTACGTTTTTTGAACATTGCAGGAAAAAATGGCTATTGGGTAGCCATTTTGTACAACTTTCCTACAATCAATAACTGTAATAAAAAAAAAATATATAAACAAAGTTGTTCATCTCAAAATGTGACATAATGTTTATTATTATAGCTTTTTAGAAAGTGCAGACTTGTTTTCATTTTGGGATATTTGAAGTTATGAAAATTGGCTATTGGGAGTAAACAAAAAAAAAAAGGAAAGAAAAAAATAATTTACAGTCCGTAGAACATTAAATGCTGACATGTAAGGAAATAACACCTAGCAAGAAAAATATTCAAAAAAAGAAAAAAATAAGAATTATATAAAAACTAGGAGCTTGCCGATCAAAAATGACAGGATCAAAATTGGAAGGCTGGCAATGCTGTTTGCCACACAATGTGAGGCTTTTGATCCTCTGAGCACCTTTGGCGCTCATTGCGAGCCTCTCCCCTTGTGTACTTCAAGTTTCCTGCTTTGCAGTGAGCACCTTCGGCGCTCATGGCAAGCCCCACGCTGAGCACCATCGGTGCTTATCGCGGGGCTCGCAATGAGCGCCTTTGGCGCTTATTGCAAGCCTCTCCCGCTCTCTTTGTTCATTGTGAGCCCCGAAGGCCTTTGGCGCTCATTGCGCTCGCCTACTGTACAGAGCCGCTCATTGCAGGGTTCGTTAACCTGCATGTTTAGTTCTTTAGTTCTTGGGAATGCCAAGGGTCTTTTTCCAGCATCTCCTTCCTGTCTCTTCCCTGTGTGTGTGTGTTGAATGTATGTAGCCATTTTTTCCACAATGTCCAAAAAACTTAAAATTTGCGTTACAAGGAATAAAAAAGAAAGAGCATGTCTTTGCAATAATTTTCAACATCAAAACATTTTGGTTCCATTCAGGTTTTCTAAACCTATTTTTTTCACCCAAAAAACTATGCTACAAGTACATTTTATACTTTTTTTTTTTTTTTTTCTGAAATCCTCATCATTGTATTGAGCTCTGCTCTAAAATTTTAAAGAGATCTGATCATTGGTTGTGGAGAAAAAAAGGGTTGTGGAGAGAAAAAAAGGGTATTTTGTGCCGAGGATCTCAAGAGGAACAGACAATGCAGGTTTAATGAAGCTTTGAAGTGCTATAAAATTAAAACCGTTTGAGAGAGAGGGAAAAATGTAAGGGGGTTTCTTTCAACCATAAGGGAAGGGTGTACACCAAGTTTCATCAAAATCTGAGTCGGAGGGTGACATGACCTCATTAAATTGATGTGGATTGACCCCTTATTCACTTTAATAATTTTATTGCAACAATTTTTTTTTAATTACAATCGGTGTGTCGTTGCTGGGCATCCATTTTTTGTCTAATATATTTAATAGACATTTACATATCTGAACCATTTAAAGAAATCCACCAAGAATCCGATCCAATAGGTACAATGGGAAATCTTCAACATAAAATATAGTTATGCCATAATATGCTGTTCTGCTCATAGTGTACTTATGTCAAGCTGATATTAAAATAGTAATAATAATAATTGCTGTGGACAGTTTTGTATCAGCACGGAAAGCCCAGTAAGTCAATTTAAGAGACCCAGTCAATTCAGCACAAATCCTCTCTCCTTTCAGGATCTTATTTACAGATTGTGATATTGAACAAATCAGCACTAGTATTGGAATATAGCAGTACAAACCAACCATTAGCATTACTGTTTAAAGGGCCACTTAATTCAGTATAATTTGCACCATATCACTCAAAAGATCTCCTAAAAGCAAGTTGAAATACTTTTTGAATTTTTGAAATACGTGCATTTTTCACTAAGATCAAATAAAATAAAATCTGTGTTTGTGTGTGTGAAAGCCTGCCCACAGTCTGTTCCAGGGGTCTTGGTTTTGCATCATTACTGCAAACAGTCAGGTTTCAGGGGTGTTTCCCACATTCAAGCCTATGGGAAGTATTTTATCAGTATAAGAGGCTGAAATAGAGCAGCAGTACGCAGTGTAAAATTTAATTTGAATTGACCATTTTCCCCTAAAGCAGCTTATGTCCTCCAGCCTGTGCTTATTAGGGGGCTTGTCCAGCTCTGCCTGGAAAGTGGACCAAAAAAAATTACCGACCAGGTTACAATAATGTTGTTACCACATGGGGCTTGAACCAGTGATGTCATAGCTCAGCAAGCCCTCAGGCAGAGCTTGACACCCCCCCAGTGTGGTGGAGAAAGGCAGCCCTGCTTGAGGAGAAAACAGACAGATTAAAAAATATTAACTTTTACTTCTTTTAAATTGTACATGTCTTTACTAGCCTTTGCTCAACAAACAAACATATGAACTTTACTTGAATGGGGGAAAAAGTAAATATATATATATATATATATATATATATATATATATATATATATATATATATACATTATTTATTCAAAAGATCAACTTATTTACCCCTTAATGATGCTTGTAACTTTAAAAATGAAGAGGTAATGTCTGATTGTAACCGGACAGTCCACACAACAACTACTGTGTACTCTCACAAGTTTCTTTTAGTTGTTTTTTCTCTAGAGGCACTTACTGATATTGAATTCTGATTTCCCTGAACAGAGTACCTTTAAGAGTAAGACCATACCAGTGTATAGGTGGCTAGTTTTAGCGGTTTATACTTTATTTTTCTTTTACTCAGAGCATGTTTTCCCTTTGGGAACTGGTGACTGTACAAGCTAATCACAATCTCTGTTATTAAATAAACTAGTACTTCAATAGAATTTCTGTGAAGACCGTGGAAAGGACTGCTAATTGTTTCATGCATTATTAAAACACTGCATTTAGCTGCCAGTTTTACCAGAGATATGCTACGATCACTAATTCAAATGATTATACTAAATGTGGTGTAAGCTTTACTTTGTTATAAAATAGTACCTAGGGATATATACAGCCTATGACCATTCTTTTAATACACCTATGAAAATGAACTATACCCTATGTTTCACTAAATACAGATATCTTTTTAGACTTGTTTGCATTAAGTTTTTTTTTTTTTTTTTTTTTTAAGTCACTTTCTGATATACTTCTTAATACAAAAACGCAATCACACATGAAAAATAGCTGGTGGCTTCATTTACAACTTGTAAATACTTTCAGAGTTAATACTTTATTTCAGGTAATGAAAAACAGCTTAAAAACAAAACATCTTAAGATGTGACACCATGGAGATGGCATGAGAATACAGCTAAAATATTTATTTTCCATAAGCAATTTGAGTTTGTAGAAACCATCCAGCTACTTCTTTTTTTACATTTTTCTGTAGAGATTATTATTTTGCACAGTGAACATTTTCAAGCTATGTCCTGACCCTTTTATTTCTAACCTAATTATCCATGAGACTATAATCATTATAACATAGAAATAATATTCTACAAGTCAGAGATTTAGCATCACTTTGGGTTTACGTGGCAGAATTTTTTTAGCTAAGACAAAATGTAGTTAGCAATAGATCTATGGCTTTGTTAAATCATCGCCAGCCCTTTTGTTCAGCACTTGACAGGCTACAAAATCTGGAATTTATTGGACAGGCCCTGGGGATTTGAATTGCTCACCTAACAAACTCCTTTTCTAGGTGACGTCAAACGAAGGCCAGAATTGTGCCCCATGAGAGCGTGATGAACCATTGCATGTTTTAGGAAACAGTTCTTTATGCATCAAAAGAACGCGCTCTTAGATCTGTGTTATCAGATGTTCCTCCTCAAGAGATGAGTAGTTGTGACTTCAAACAAGCTGTTGCATATTACAAACCAAGCTCTTGAACTTAAAAAGCTTTCTCAAAGTGTTAAGTTCATTTGTATTTGTATTATTTCTATATTTTTGCTTGGTTAACGCATTTAATAGTACCTTTTTACGATATAATAAATCCATTTGTCTGATTTTAAGTTTTCGATATTTTCTTCTCATCTAGGGTTAGATTGTCCAGCAGAATTTCCACTCGATGGAAAAACATTACAAGCGCTTAGTCTTTTTCAACTTTTATGTCACAGAATTATTATTATCCTATATTATCCCAATGGAGGGTCCTGCCTTTGATCTTAAAATCAAATATACATAGTGCTTTCCCTAAAGCACCTAACAATCTAAAGAATTGCACTGAAACATTGGTAAATGGAAATGTCAAGCAGATAACTTTGAATAATTGTATTGGTCCTTTGTCATTTGGGTGAACATTTAAAATTGCTGTGATTTGTAATAACATAGTAAATGTCATAATTATAGAAACTAAACAAATCTTGAGATGTAGACATCTGGCAGTTTTGTAATTAGTCATATAATAGGCGTCTTAATGTGGTTAAAATAACGTAACTGCGTGGGTTGATTGATAGGACATGGATAAATAATGTTTGACCAGTAAAACATTTACTTAGAGTAGTATGGCGCTAAGTAACCTACTGTACCATTAAGACGGATTCCCTGATGGTCCAGTGGTTAGTATTTGGTGCTTTCACCCCTGCAATCTGGGTTCCATTCCAGTCAGGGAACCAAGAGATCACACCACTCTGAAGCCGAGCAGGGTTGGGTCTGGTCAGTACTTGGATGGGGGACCACCTAGGAATACCAGGAGCTATATGGTGTGGCCCACTGAAGAAGGAACTGACAACCCACTCCAGTATCTCTGCTATGAAAACCAAGTGTATAAAAGATGTTCATGGTATATTGCACAAGGTCACAGAGAGTAGATAACGGCTGAACACCACACAAAAAACACTAAGACAATACTGACTTATTCAGTGTTAAAGAGTCTTAACAAGCTATTGTTTTTGATTGCTTTTTGTTTTTATATATAATTGTTTTTAGTATAATGAAGGCAGTATCTGAAGAAAAATACAATTTACACATAAAAAAGTATCACAAATAATTAAAAGTGCCCATACGTTTAATTACTGAACCACAGACTTTTTATGCTGTTTTTGCAGGCTCGCTATAATCTAATTACAACAATGGTCATTTTATTTTAGGGCGCTGCACTGAAATATCTGCCAACAATTGTAAATGATGTAAAGCTTGTATTTGATCCAAAAGAATTAAGGTAAGTACTTAAATACTTTTTTTTTTGACAGTTGGGCTGTTTCTTACTGTACAATGCTAAATGCTAGTTTATATGTCAGTAGTAGTTATTTAAAGAGTTTATAGGGAAATCACATTGCTTGGTTTATGTGGATCCGAGAGTAAATGCTAAAATAATCATCTTAAACAAAATATTACAATAACTAAAACAAATAAAAATAAACTAATCGTATATCAAATTGTTTAAGAACAAACTAGAATAAACTAACATTTATTTATATATATCTACATGAAAATAACATGGAGAAAAAAGCGGCAACTAATAATTTACATATGAGAAACACATTGATTCCAAAATAGGAGAGAGGGTAAAGAAACGGAACCCACAGCTCATACGGTTTGACCACGAGATTGAGAAAGCGTAACAATCAAGAAGAAAGGTCAAGGACATACCAAATCATCGCTGAACAGGTGTGGTATAAGCACAAAAAGTGAATTAAAATGTAACCTTTAATTGATATGTTAAAAGGGTATATAATAGAAAGATTTTTTTTTTAATTAATAATGTGTTCTAGCACAGGACCACAGAGCCTAAATAAGGTTATGTGACAAATAAGTGCTACCAAAAATGTGGGGAAACAGGGAAGTGGAATATAGCCTCTAATCGTGGCTAAGAGAAGGCTATAAATTAGGAGAGTGAAAGCCCCTGCGCCTAAATGGGATATGAGGGACAAGCACAATGGTGAGCACTGACAGACATAGTCGTGTCAAAAAAACATAAAGCAACGTGTGTGCCAATGTATACAATAATTCGTATAGTGCTCTCAATTGTGAATGTCCCAGGCCTTAGAACTCTAGATAAGTTGTTTGACAAATTGAATAGTCTCGCAAAAAACCTAAATCAGGTTGTGCTGCAAATAAATGCTAATAGAAAAAAGGAGATAAATATCTAGAGAAGGCTGTAGATAAAAGAATATAAAGACCTCTGCGCCTTATGGGGGATACACGGGACAAGCACAATAGTGGGTACTAACAGACACAATCGTGTCACAAAGCAATATATGCGTCTATAGGAACAAAAATACATAAAGTACCCACCATTGTGAAGGTCCCGAGTCTCCAAACTCGAAAGTAAGCCTGTGTGTAAATTTCGCAGGTTCGTTTGTGTTCCGCGCCGCTTGCGGGCGTACTGCAGCGCTGCGTCACTCGTCGGTGACGTGCTCGCGTATTGATCGCGACCAGCGCCGGCCAGACGTGCGCGTACTTGCGCTCAAGCGCGTCCTGGCTCAACGGGCCAAAAAGTGATCGCCCATGCGCTTGCCGGATCGCCCAACGCACGTTTCGCACTAGGAGGCTTCTACTGGGGCTGTATTGATGATGGTTACACCTACTATATATACCTGTGTGTGGTAACATTAACCCTTCATGGGTCATATCAATCCTTAAGGGGGATCCTACACTATTGCAATGTTGGATGGTCCAACAAATCTCCCTTGGCATAAGAGGAGGTAACCTGGAGAATGCCCTTCTAAAAGCAGAAAGCAAATGGATTTTCCTCTTTAACTCCATGGCTCCGTCAGGCCTCAATGAGGCCATTAATTACACTGTATTTCTTTAATACTTTCCCCACTTCCCCTCTAGGGGGGGTTAGTCTCATTACTTCTCCAATAGCCTTCCTCTCTCTAAGTTCCATTCTCATTCAACATTACAAGACCATATTTGGTCAGTATTTATTTATCCTTTGCTTTAGTATCAGTGGTCTCCTCTCCGTTCCAGTACTTACTTTTTTATTTTGCTTTCCCTTCTAGACACTTATTGTTTATTTTTACTCATTTTTTTTGATATTTTGCATAATTTTTTTAGCCTCATCTCCTTTCTTTTTTTCTGTTAGATTTATTCTCTAATCAACATTTACTCATAGGTATCACACACTTTACTAGTTATATATATGCAGTTTGCCAGTTATAACTGATTGCTGTCTATTCTTATTGTGTTCATATTTTTCTTGTCTACCCCTTTAAGGATTGATATGACCCATGAAGGGTTAATGTTGCCATACACAGGTATATATAGTAGGTGTAACCATCATCAATACAGCCCCAGTAGAAGCCTCCTAGTGCGAAACGTGCGTTGGGCGATCCGGCAAGCGCATGCGCGATCACTTTTTGGCCCGTTGAGCCAGGACGCGCTTGAGCGCAAGTACGCGCACGTCTGGCCGGCGCTGGTCGCGATCAATACGCGAGCACGTCACCCACGAGTGACGCAGCGCTGCAGTACGCCCGCAAGCGGCGCGGAACACAAACGAACCTGCGAAATTTACACACAGGCTTACTTTCGAGTTTGGAGACTCGGGACCTTCACAATGGTGGGTACTTTATGTATTTTTGTTCCTATAGACGCATATATTGCTTTGTGACACGATTGTGTCTGTTAGTACCCACTATTGTGCTTGTCCCGTGTATCCCCCATAAGGCGCAGAGGTCTTTATATTCTTTTATCTACAGCCTTCTCTAGATATTTATCTCCTTTTTTCTATTAGCATTTATTTGCAGCACAACCTGATTTAGGTTTTTTGCGAGACTATTCAATTTGTCAAACAACTTATCTAGAGTTCTAAGGCCTGGGACATTCACAATTGAGAGCACTATACGAATTATTGTATACATTGGCACACACGTTGCTTTATGTTTTTTTGACACGACTATGTCTGTCAGTGCTCACCATTGTGCTTGTCCCTCATATCCCATTTAGGCGCAGGGGCTTTCACTCTCCTAATTTATAGCCTTCTCTTAGCCACGATTAGAGGCTATATTCCACTTCCCTGTTTCCCCACATTTTTGGTAGCACTTATTTGTCACATAACCTTATTTAGGCTCTGTGGTCCTGTGCTAGAACACATTATTAATAAAAAAAAATTATTTCTATTATATACCCTTTTAACATATCAATTAAAGGTTACATTTTAATTCACTTTTTGTGCTTATACCACACCTGTTCAGCGATGATTTGGTATGTCCTTGACCTTTCTTCTTGATTGTTACGCTTTCTCAATCTCGTGGTCAAACCGTATGAGCTGTGGGTTCCGTTTCTTTACCCTCTCTCCTATTTTGGAATCAATGTGTTTCTCATATGTAAATTATTAGTTGCCGCTTTTTTCTCCATGTTATTTTCATATTTTCTAGCAATTACCTTTACATATGAGCACATCCATTTAGTTCTCCTTTCTCTCCCTGTTCTAGCTTATCTTTGCAAATTGACAACGCTGGTGAAACCAAACCCCCCTTTTTTTTCATATATATATATATATATATATATATATATATATATATATATATATATATATATAAAATAAAATAAATGAGAGAGAGTTAAGACCCTTTTGGAACCTTATATTCATCAATACTGCTCTGCATGATAAAATGGCACTGAAAATCAAGTGAAAAAAGTTGTGATTTATTTTTTTAAATTAATGCATATTTCACAGTTTTATGTTACGTTATATGTTTAACTGGCTGACAATCTGCATAGTGTGGGTGAAGGT
Organism: Discoglossus pictus; assembly: GCA_027410445.1. NCBI lineage: Eukaryota > Metazoa > Chordata > Amphibia > Anura > Alytidae > Discoglossus > Discoglossus pictus. The sequence continues at coordinate 95,210,597 of CM050171.1, forward strand.
TCTTCAAGAAAAACCAATCACACGCACAAGCTAATGGCAATGAAACTCATTGTTGAAATCTACTATTGCAGTACAAATATGAGTGAGTTTGTAGTTGAGGTCTATAAGTTCAATGTATTTTGCAGTACAGAGGCTCAGGTTAAAACAACACTATAAGTGCCATAAGTTGTATCATTGCAGCATATTTAAACAACTGTAGAACAGAAAAGTGATGCAAATGATTGTTTTTTTAATGAAATATATTTTTTTATATTTTTGGTTTGTTTTTAACTTTTTTTCATGATGCAGAGGATCAATTTTAAATGGTCCTTAAAATGTTAAGGGCTTAACAACATACCCACAAATTATTTTGTCATTTTTATTATGTGGTGATTGTTGATAATGCTGTTTTGTGGGCTAACATGATGTTCAAACTGAACAGTTTTTATGTTGGGTCACTGATGTCACTTACTACAACCATGAATCCATCTCTGTATGCTTTATTGTACTCCGTTCAAATGTTAGCTGTTACCAAACTTGCAGAGCACGACTTCTTTATATTGAGATAATCATACTAAAGGGTAAAGTGATTGTCAATTGAATCTTCTTGTGCCCATTGAAATTGGGTTATTGAAAAAAAAAATATATATATAAACTTACAAGTTGATATGTAGCTATTAACCCTCTCCATCATTCTTTATGGGGAACGTTTTATTATACTTTGCTATCGGTGTTATCAGACCACCTGCAGAGTCTGCAAGCACTGCAAAGGGCTGGACCTACTCATTTTATTAATGGGGCTGCAATACCATTTTCAAAATAGAGACATTTTTTTCAAATAATTTGAATATATGAGTTGTTCGGTAGGATATATGCTAATCACATATAATAGTTGTGGTAATTGCAAGTTGTTGTCACCCCTTGTTAAAATTTACAGGTTGAGCAGGCGCAACCACAACTCTCACTTACCACAAGGCACTCATTGCGAGGGCCGTAAAGAAGAAAGGGGAGGGGGGGGAGAGGCTCGCAACCCCAGCTCCCAAACACCTCAGCCTCGCCCAGGACCCCCGATCCCCTCAGCCTCTTCTGGTCTTCTTACGTTCATCCTGTCTCTGCACCTGTGCGTCCTTCTGCAGAGGCAGGAAAGTCTGCGTGGTGACATTACCATTCAACTTCCCTGCCTCAGCAGAAGGACGCGCAGGTGCACAGAGACAGGACGAATGTAAGAAGACCAGAAAAGGATATAGCAGTAAGGCTGAGGGGATCGGGAGGGGGGTTCCTGGTGAGGCCACAAAGATAGTGGACTGAGGCTGAGGGGATCCAGGGGAGCACATGGGAGGGAGACAGGGGACAAAAAGAGACAGGGGGCAAAGACACTGGGGTGAGAGTTTGTCTGTAATTTATACATTTTCAAGATTAGTTTAATTTTCTTAAATTCTTTTTTTTACTTTGTTTTTTTTTTTAACCAGCATTGTACAATTTATTTCATTTTCACAGCAAACTGTTCACAGAGTTCATCCTAAATGTTCCAAAAGAACGACTTGTTCGACAGAAACTCTACTGTCTTATTGAAATTGTTCACAGTGATCTTTTTAGTCAGCTGGGTAAGTAAAAAACACACTGTGTAATTGTGCTTTTAATCAAGAAAGACTTTTATATAAAAAATACATTTAATTTTGTTTATTTTATTCACTTGTTATTTTACAGAGATTTTGAAAACCTAAATCCCTGATCATGCTTTTTAAGAGTATACGTTTTAAACAACACAAACAGTCTATTTTTTTTGCATGAAAAATAAGTGGATTTAAGTCTAGTGAATTTACATGTTATTGTCTTTAATTTAAAAAAGGACTAACATATTTCTGCATTGCTAAGTACAGGGGTAAAAATGGATACCAAAGACCAGCCAGTCCGAATCTCTACAATTGTATTGACAGCTTTGCTAACAAGTTATTCTACATTAATTGTGAGAAATGAGGAGGGAGGCGCACTGCTTGTTGTGCATAGAAGTGATAGAAAGCAATGTGGATTTTTTGTATATCATAGATCTGGAGACGTGCATCTAAAGTTTATCTGGTTTACCGACAGCAGATGTAGTTGCTTAGCTACTCCGATTTATGGGATGGGAAACGCAATAGCATAAGAAAGAATATAATCAAATGTTAAAATTTTAAAAGCAGTACAAATCAAGAGGTTTATTTTGCATTTTGAAGTGAAATCTGCTGGAATTTAACATCTAGTTAAATATATAACTGAACAAATAAACACTTGAAGACTGAATTGAGAGGATCTATGAAAAGGCTTATTGCTTTTTTATTAAAACAATGTGCATAACTCACAGAATTAGTTTGTGTGAGATTTTAAACCATACATAATAGCATTATTATTATTATTATTATTAGTAGTAGTGTTACTCCATAGCTGGTCTAGGGGGAATTGGGGCTTGATTGAGAGTGAGGTATGAATGGAGAAGCTTCATATGGTTGCCAGTCTGTACCTGGCTCCATAACAGTGGAGAATGACTGACTGGTCTGTATTCAAAACCTCAGATTAACATTAGATGGGATTGTACCTCTTTCCTGAGCCTGTACAGAATACAAAATGGCAGAGATCTTTATTACTACTCTCTTAAGTGTTACAATTTTGAAGATAACACAAATATGGGATTTACAGTGGTATTATATAACATATCCGGATTTGTTTTCCTTTCACTAGTCCAGTTATGGTGGATAAAACACATGGCTTTTTATCTGTTACTTAGTCTAGTTTAATTTAATCTAATGTATAAAACCCATCAAATAAAGGAAATAATATTAATAATAATTGATAAAACCCATCTTAGTTGCATAGTAATTGAGGTTGAAAAAAGACTTTCAGTCCATCAAGCTATCTTAGATTTAGTCATCACAAATAATATGGATATAGTATCAAATGTTGAAATAGGGCAACCTTTGTGAAACAGTGATCACAACACAGTCTCATTTGAGATTGAATTAAAAAAAAAATTTTTTAAGGGGCCAACAAAAACTGTTAATTTTAAAAAGGCAGATTTTAACGGTCTAAGGGCAGCAATACAACGTATAGACTGAGACAAAGAACTGACAGGTAAAAATACTGAACATAAATGGGCAACATTTAAATGCTTACTAAATTTCCTTACTAAATATACATACTTATCACCATATACCAAGTGGGAATAAAAGTAAAAGGAGTAAATCACATCCAATGTGGCTTAACAATGATTTAAAGATCAAGGTACGGAGTGAAAAAAAGGCATTTAAATTATACAAACAAGAGGGGACAGAGACTGCTTTACGGGAGTACAAGGAAATCAACAAGGCTTGCAAAAGGGCGATTAGACCGGCTAAAATAAAAAATGAAAAATTGCAAAAGAGAGTAAGACTAACCCTAAAATATTTTTTAAGTATATTAATGGGAAGAAGGCGAGTAAAAGAAGCTATAGGAACATTACAATGTGACACAGGCCGTCTGAAAATTAGTGACCAGGTAAAGTCAGATGACCTAAATGTGTATACCGAAGAAAAGAACCTGAGGGAGGTACCAGTGGTTGGGTCACTGCAACATAATGAGGCTACACTACCTTGGCCAATAATTGGTTAACACAGGAAGTAATCCAAAAGAGGTTGGAAAAAATAAATGTTAATAAAGCCCTATGTCCTGATGGAATTCATCCAAGGGTACTGAGGAAACTGGGTTCTGTAATAGCCAAACCATTATATTAAATTTTTCAAGATTCACTCAACACAGGGTCTCTACCAGATGACTGGTGAAAAGCAGATGTGATACCTATATATAAAAAGGGAGCAAGAGTAAATCTGGGGAATTATAGACCAGTGAGCATTACTTCTGTAGTGGGGAAGCTTTTAGATGGGTTAATAAGGGATAATATACAAGAATATATATATTTAAACAGGATTATAAGTAGGAGTCAACATGGATTTACGAGGGATAGGTCATGTCAAACAAATCTAATTAGTTTCTATGAGGAGGTTAGTAGGAGCCTGGATCAAGGCAACTCAGTGGATGTAGTCTTTTTGGATTTTGCAAAGGCTTTTGATACAGTGCCACATGTGAGACTATTGTGCAAACTAAGGGATATAGGAATTGCAGTAAATATCTGCTCATGGATTGAGAGCTGGCTAAAAGACAGGAAGCAAAGAGTTGTTGTAAATGGAACCTACTCAGATTAGACTAATGTGGTAAGTGGGGTTCCTCAGGGTTCAGTATTAGGTCCTCTCCTTTTTTAAAATATGTATTAATGACTTAGAGGTGGGACTAGAAAGTAGTGTCTCCATTTTCGCTGATGACACAAAGTTGTGCAAGGTAATTAAATCAGATAATGATGTGCTTTCCCTCCAAAGAGATTTGCATGGAATTGAGCAATGGGCATCTAAATGGCAGATGAGACTTAATATGAATAAATATAAAGTTATGCATCTGGGAAGGAAAAATAACCATGCAATTTATAATCTTAATGGAGCAAATATAGGGTTATCAGATATTGAAAGGGATTTGGGAGTGCTTGTGGACAACAACATAGGTAACAGTGCTCAAAGCCAAGCAGCAGCTGCAAAGGTAAATAAAATATTAGAAAATTGTGGTATCCATAATTAGGAAAAAGATTGCTGAATGGATAAGAACAGACTAAAAAAAAACTCATAAAGAGTCTGTCAAATATAAATGGGTTAGCTGAGACAATTGGTTACAAAAAAGTACTCCTATTGTAGACATATACAACTTATTCTGTAAAAAAAATAGTAACAAGGGATAACCCTCTCTGTGAGACAATCTATATTTGCAGATCACTATATTTATATCCCATCACAAATTCCCTCATATGGCAAATTACTTTGCTAATCCTTGGGAAGTTATAACATTTGTGACAGCTCTGTATAAGTTAAAAACAACAAAGAAAAAGGATGCGTAGTAACTCTGTAAGTATAATGAAAATAAAGAATAGGCAGTATAAAGTAAGGCTTGAATGTGGAGCAATGTAACCACACACTACTGTATATTATGAGTGCAAACAAGTAATTCACAGCAGTAGTCAAAGAAGTAATAACAAGCCACTAATCACTGTACAGCCATACTCCCCAAATCAATAGTAATAACCAGAGTACTTGCGCATCAAAAAATGGTCCCGGCGGCCCTTTTCGCCCTACTTGGGGCTTACTCATGGGCTACTGATCATCAGTTTTACTAGGGCTTTTAAAGCCTATAACCTATCCATTTCCGCTATACGTTTCGTAACCGCGTCAACATGTTTTTGCGCAATGATGTCTTTTGCCCGGCGCCAGCCGGAACAACCAGTCCTCTCTCAAACCAATTGCATTGCTGCGATAACGTGGGTGGTGACATCACTACGCACCCAACGCCACACTGAAATGCACAGCTCCTCGCGTGGAATGCACATAGAGGAAAAAGTAACGGAACTAAGCATTTTAATGTGTGTGTGTGTATACCCTTCTTTTAAATTATGTCTTGCACAAGGAATACATATCCATTGGGGAAAACTCTACTGTATGTGTGGCAACACCCTGTGCACATTCCAAAACAAGCCCATCCCTATGTTACACCACTGAACACATATTTGAATTAACTATATAACAAATTAATAAACGATAATGTGAGAGTGTATGTGAAAAATAGTGCTGCTAATCTAATTTATGTGAAATAAGGATAAATGTCCATAATTATGACATCTATCAATGCTAATTTAATTTGTTATATAATATGAAATACATATGAAAATGTAAAAAATATATATATATCTGATTATAGCTAATCTGCATGTAATTGTGATTTTATCATTTTAAATGTATAAATAATAAATGGATTTTGTAAAATATTACTAAAATGTAAAAATGTGAGGTGTGATGTGAATAAAACGTTTTTTTTTCACATCACACCTCACATTTTTACATTTTAGTAATATTTTTTTTTGAGGAGATCTTAAAAGATTGAATTTGATGGACTGAAAGTCTTTTTTCAACCTTAATTACTAAGGCCCTCATTCAATTGCAATTTGGCCAATTAAATAGGGCTCTAAATAACATATTTTTTATAGACGTTTTTAGTTAGTAAACATTTATCCAAAAGAAAGGTTTTCACTGACTAAAAACTTCTTTAAAAAATATATGCTCTGTGCTTATAGATCCCTATTTAATTGTCCAAATTGCAATTGAATGAGGCCCTATGTAAGTAAAACCTTTTAAGATCTCCAATATGCAGATTAGTTATTAATTAGTTGTTAATTAATTGTTAATTATTAATCAACAATTTTTTTTTTATTTTTTTATTAATTGATCCAGAGGAAGGCCATCAGAAAAAAAACAAGTGAAACTAAGCCAATCGTCTCAAAGGGAAAAAAGAAGAATTCCCTGTTTAATTAGAAATAAATCCAGTCCCCTATTGAAGCTATCTATCAAATCCACTGTCACAACCTCTTCTGGTAGAGAATTCCACAGATTAACCACCCTTACTGTGAAGAACCCTTTTCTTTCTTTAAGGTGGAATCTTTTTACTTCTAACCACAAGGGATGTCCTCTTGTCAGTTGAAAACCTCTTGGCACAAAAAGCTCCCCTGACAAATCTTTATACTGACCCTGAATGTATTTATATAAGGTAATCATATCTCCTCTTAGATGCCTTTTTTTCTAGAGAAAATAAGCTTAATTTGGTTAGTCTTTCTTCATAACTTAGCCCCTCCATTCCCCTTATTAGTTTTTTGCCCTCCTCTGTACCTTTTCCAGCTCTAAATGTCCTTTTTATGAAGTGGTTCCCAAAATTGTACTCCATATTCCAAATGAGGGCGTACTATGGATTTGTATAGTGACAGAATTATATTTGCTTCCCTTCTTTCTATACCCTTCTTAATACATGCTAATATTTGATTTGCCTTTGCAGCTGCCGCTTGGCATTGAGCACGTTTACCTTGATGGTTGTCCACAAGCACTCCCAAATGCCTTTCAATATCTGATACCCCTATTTTTGCTCCATTAAGATTAAAAATTGCATGGCTATTTTTCCTTCCCAGATGCATGTATTCCTATTAAATCTCATCTGCCATTTAGATGCCCATTTCTCAATTGTATGTAAATCCCTTTGATCTTGTAATGAATAACACATGTTCCTTAATATGTTTGAACATTTGTGCCCCCTTTAGATTTCTGTGAAAGGCCATGCAGATGCAGAGGAAAAAATGTCTTAATGTCTTAATATCTTAATTTAATGTGGGTAATATGCATTTATACCACTTATATGGGTTATAGAGGGTTAACAAAAAGTATGTCTAGTTTTAGGAGCGTCAGACTTTTTATATTAGACCTACAGAACAATGTGAATGAATAAAGTCATATGCAGAACAACCAAAAATAGAAATCTGCCACAAGTATAATTTTTGAAGCTGTGACTCCCTGCTTCCTGAAATTTATCAAACCCTGCACTAGGAGTAAACACCAACTGTTGCACAAGGATTGGCATAAGGCTTACTCATCTTCCTGCACATTATTCACTCTGGTGTGGCTAAAAAAAGAACAGAAAAGATACTGCAGAATGAAAAAATGGTTTTAGGAAAAAATATTACACTCAACAAACTGACTATGTGATTGACCAGTGTGATTCTAATATTAACAATATATATTGTTAAAGTAATAAAAAATATTTATGTATTGGGATGACAAGTTTTCTTTTCAGGGAAATTGACAATTAAATACATTTCCTGTGTAATGAATGTTTCCACTATAGTTTTGTATAATTTAGCTATTTCTCTTCATGAAGGAGGCAGGTCCTGTTTTGCTGTTTGTGTATAGTGTGATTACAATGGCCGTATTTGTTTCCGGCGCTGTGATTGCTACATATATGTGTGTTGTGAAATCAATCTTGAAATAGTTATACCAGCTTAGTGCCTGCAAGTGATGCCGCACCGCAGCACTTACATAGGAGTCTGACCCTACATTACAGGGTCAGACGAATTAATATGACCACCTCATGTCATTATTGAAATGCTTATTTGTATATTTATATAATATCCATAATTACATTAGTTATGATTTATGAAATCTACACTATATTTGTTATTTTTTATTATATCCAACCCTTTAAACTTTCATATTACATATAGGAGGGCTCTGTGGGAGCTACCAGACTTGTCATTATAAGTTATGTTTTATCAATCTTTTATTCAGCTCATGTTTCTCCATTGAATGTCGCAGCAGGATTTCTCTGCGGCTCTACCATACATAACTTCAGCATGCACATTTAGCATCTTTTTTGTAGATATTAATATTGTTCTCAGTACTCATCACCACAGTACTAATCACTTTGAATTAGCTGTAATAGCAAATGAACAGATGCACACCTATTCATGGCTGCAATAATTTTGTCATTATGAGCAACCTTCATAGGTTTAACTGAATATAAATTTGCTGTGAGGTGTACAAGTCAATTTTTGTTTTAGTGACAATCAATAAAAGCAAAGTGATTCTCTAATACATTTATTTGAGTGTAAGAGTGTAATCTGTAAAGAAGTTCTAGAAAGAATAATGCATTTTGTAGGTTGATCTTTTTTTAATTTTATTTTGGACTCAAATTGGCGTTTTGGTGTTATCTTTTCAGATATTTATAAAGGTCAGTTGGAGTTTTATTTGAGTGGCGATGGGGGGCTGGAATGATATAAAGCAGCAGTGGGTCAGATTGACTTAATGGCCTGTCGAGATGCTAGTGAGGGTCAATGTTTTGGCAAGGGTACAATTGTTGTTAGACAAGTAGATAAAATAGAAATTGACCCCACAACCCTCTAGGCTGATTGACAGATAAGAATTATAACGTTTAATGTAATCTTATTGGAAGAAAATTAATATTTAGTAACCCTCAATTGATAAAGTACTTATTATTACCTGTAGTTTTAAATACTAATGCAAAAAGTAACCATATGGATTAAAATCATTTTCTGTTTGGACTGTTTACTTAGAAATGTATAATCCCAAATGGCAAGGAAATAGTAATTCAATCTGTAAGTAGAACTCATATCATGATCCAAACAGATATGTTCTATTATAATTGCAGCCTCTATTGCACATAACTTAACCAGCGGCTTCCTATTGTTACATATGGGCATGTGGTGCTGGCTCGTGCACTAGCCGTTGTCCAATATAACTGCATGGCTCAATAGCAAATTGCTGGCTGTGCTGTGGGTGAAGTTGAAACTGCAATATGGAGGGTCATAGTTTTGGTTTACTGCCCAACTCAAACAGAAACATGCTCTGAGGGATGGGAGATACAAGAGGCCAACTTGGCAGCCCTCTAAAGGAGAGCAGAGGAAATAAATAAAATAAATAATTTATATTATTGTGCGAACAGGGCCTCTTATTTTGCTAGATGCATTGTATGCTTTTTAAGGCCCATTTTTGTTCAGCACTAGTGTCCCTTTTAATTTATGCATTTGTTTCAGAATGAGATGTACTTTTTAATATGTCTTTAAATATATTATTGAATTGGCTCTGCTGACATTAGCCAGTTTAGCTGGGCCGCAGTGCACTGAAACTCATTAGTAATTCTCCCGGCTTCTGCTACTTCCGACAAACCTTACCATTATCTCTCTGTTCTTCACATAATATTTTGTACTGCAGCTGCTAGGTAAAGGATAGCCTTGTGATTTTCTTGCGCTACACAAGCCAGAAAAATGAGTTATAGATCCTATTGCCTCTCAGACTCGCAGTCCCCTTATCATCCTGTAAATTAAAACAAAACTCACAGATGCATGCAAAGTGACTAAAAGGGATTTATGGATTCTAGACTTCACTGTTATGTGGGTGTTTATTCATTTTATTATTCTGTGCCTCTCATATGCCTTTGTATATAAGTGTGTGTCTACACACATACACATATAATTTTATACAGAAAGAGGCATGAGACACAGTACAATATTTTACCTATATATAGATATATCCTATATGATTGTATATGTAGATGTTTATTTATACGGGTGTAAATAGATCATAGGTTATAGAGACCCTGCTCCTTATAGGATCACTGTAGTTTAGGAAAATTATTATATCTTACGAAGTGTGTAACAAACTAACATTAGGAGCTAAGCAAGCCATGAGCATACAATCACTTTTACTTTTATTTTAGCAGACACTGCTAGTGTCTGGAGGATTTCAAGTTTGTATCTTCCTCTGATATTGCTGCTTGGCATCTAAGGTTGTGTGTTTTACTAATATGCAGTGGTGGAGGGATGGAGATTTGTTGAGTCATTAGTCAATTTAGATAAACTTGCATCATTTAACATCTTCCTCTCTCCCACACATTTTTCAGTAGAAGACCGCTTACTAATATATTTGCCACTCCTCATACTTTTAAAAGTAATTATTACGTTCATGACAGCTTCCATGCACTAGCGTCTAATAAAGTAAAGAGTTCCCCTGAAACTACTTTTAAACTCATGGTTTACACAGTAACTAATGTTGTTTGTTTGTTTGTTTGTTGCATACTTCGCAGACATAATCCTTCTCTCCAGTTTTATATAATTGTTTCCATCATTGGCTGTACAAAAATAATAATAAGCATAAGTATGGGCCATTATACTTTTATGAGCCTGTGAAGAATGTGTTTGTGTGTGTATTATCCGAAAAAAAGTGTAGGTAAATAAATAGGTATATAGAAGTGCGCACACATTTGTATAGAACTGCCTGGTTGTTTCTTTCTATCTATTTATCTTTGTATATATGAGTAATCTTAAAATATATTTTATATAACATAACTGTTTTGTATTCAGAATGCAGAGATATTCTACTTCCAATGATGGCAGATCAGCTGAAGTATCACTTGGAAAGACAGGAAGAACTAGAGGCTTGTTGCCAGCTTCTAAGTAATATCCTTGAAATGCTTTACAGGAAAGATGTGGTAAGTATTTCAAATTTTTCTTCCCCCATTGTGTAATTAAAAATGAAAATCCGTTATCTGTTTGCACATTTTCATTACTGTAAAACCTTGCCTCTGGATGTCGGACTGATTTGCCCACCTTCACTGTCATTGTGCGACTTTCAAGAACTAGCACAATATTCTTACACTGTATCATGCTGCACAACATTTCAAAACTAGAAATGTCATGAACTTTTCAGCCTCAGAGACTTAACTTGAATACAGTGCTTTATAAGCTTCATGTTTTCTTCGCACAAGCCAAAATAAATATGGTCCTGGTATTGTGAAATAAAGCACTAACTGAACCTGCATAGACAGTCACATTTTATATTAAAAAAAAAGCAAATACTGCACTGCAGTTAGGTTTTACTTTTCCCAATTGAAGCATTTGATAAATGGTATAAAAAATAAATCATGCTTTTGGAAGAATTCTGTATGTTCAGTTGGAGATCAACATGCTTATATCTTTCTGAAATACTAAGCATGTAGTGTGCATAGGGTTCAGTGTAGTAACACATCTATAGTAACTAGAGCACGCTGCTTTTTTTTTTAAAACGTTTTTTTTTTATTTATATGTATGGTGAGCAAATTAGGGATCTGGACTGTCTGATTTGGGTGTGGTTTTTTAAAATCGTAGTACATGAGCCATCAATTGGTACTGTCAATAATATCTTTGAGAGGGAGGAGAGAATGAGATGAAAATGTGTATGGTTAGAATGTTCCATTCCATCCACATTCTATCGAGATCAGAACAAAACAGGAAATGGAGATGAAAGGGCTTAGACTGAGTGGGGGGGTAGAGGTGTGCTAGGGATTAACCGAAAGAAGGCCCCCTCACTAATTAACTAGGTGTAATAAGGTCCCAGTATAAATGTTTCAAGTTGCTATTCTAAAATGCCACATAGTGTATGTGCTTTATGTATAGCCTATAAAAGATACTGATAGGTACCCCCCTCACAGATGGCTATTTCAGCTTTTTAAGTCTTAATTGTGAAAAGATGTGTCTTTGACCTTTGCTCTTTTTAGTTGTACTGGTTGCATCCATGTTTAATGTAAATAGAATGAAGAAGGTGATAACTTGGAATATGAATTACCTAGAGCACCTGGCATTTACGGAAGCATTATATATTGCATTAGTTTTTTGTTAAACTAATTTTTAGCGATGTATCAGATACATCTGGAATATTTTTCTCTGGCACCATTAGTCAAACGTCTACTCCTTGTATGCTACTCTTGTCACATTTGGTATAGCAATATGACGTCTACTCCTTGTATGCTACTCTTGTCACATTAGGTATAGCAATATGACGTCTACTCCTTGTATGCTACTCTTGTCACATTTAGTATAGCAATATGACGTCTACTCCTTGTATGCTACTCTTGTCACATTTGGTATAGCAATATGTCTTTCAGCCAAACCCTTGCTTCCCCCTTCATGGCCTTATGGTGGATAAAAACAAAACACTTTGCTTGGGGCTGGTACTCAAATCTTTTGAAATATTAAATATTGCTATAATAATTTAATAACTCTTAATTGTATTAATGATCAATATATAATTCACACAAATTAACATTTAACAGAACTATTCAATATAAAAAAATCATAACTATAAATATATATATTTTTTTAAAGATTGTCTAAACTACTGTATAGTTGTAATGAATCAGGTCATTGAGTTTCTTCGTGAGTATCATCCTAGTGACCTCCATTTTATTATTTTCCTGTGTTCAGGGACCAACACAGAGACATGTCCAGGTTATCATGGAAAAGCTACTGAGGACTGTGAACAGAACCGTGATTTCCATGGGTCGGGATTCAGAGCTCATTGTAAGTGACGCACACCATTCCATAAATAGCTAAGTGTTTCTCGTAATGAAAAATATCCACATATGTTGTTTTAGATAATGTGTATGTATGCGTTTCCAAAATTATACATATGATCTTTTTATGTACTTTTGATGCTTGTTTTTCTGTCTAAACAAGCTTCTATTGCTTCAGTTAGAATTAAAGTATATAGTATTGGCTAATGATTAAGAACGAGAAGCAGATAAGAAACATAACCGTACATCAGAAGCAGAAGACTTTCTGTTATTAGTCTATAGCTTCTCTTCTCACACAACATCATCCAAGCTCTCAAAATAAAATAGTTAAGTGGCATTATGTTGTTTGGGGCAATCTCTGCTGTGTATCTCAACGGATACCTGTACAAACCCATACTGTAAGAATTGTCTACTACAATATCAATACATTAAAAAGTAGAAAGCAGCTGTTCAACGATAATATTAAAAATGCAAAAAAAAAGTCAAGCTAAAGTGTTCATCAGTTTGTCAATAAGGCAGAAAATATTTTCTAGTTTATAAATATCATTGGATGGATTTTTTTTGTGTTCTTTCATATGTACACACTATATGTGGTTGGTTTGATTTACAAGTTAAAACCATTGTTGCATGTCCTTATTAAAATGTCCAAAAGATAATGTAGGTTTCCTTGGGTAAACCTATCCCAATATGAGAAGTGTGATGAGATTCACACAAGCTTAAAAACGTCATAGTAAAACCTCATAAAGTACAAGCGTTGTATGAGCCTGTTCATTTACTCTGGTTTGCTAGGTTTCAAGGAGTCATTTCAGATGAATGTGCCAAATATCTAGTACGTTTTTGCCAGTGGTGTTTCTTACCGATTACAACTCAAATACATGGTTTGCTTTAGACTGGCAAACTATAGGGTATTTTACAGTTGAAAAAATTAAACTAAAATTAACTCACAACTTACAACTTTTAATAATGTAATCCATGTAAGTCGTTTAAAATTTGATTTAGGGATTTGTTCATTTTTTTTTCATTTGGCCTATAATAATTTAGCTTTTGTTGTGTCAGTGGCTTGTACAAGTAAAACAGATCTCATACTTTTATATGCACACCTTTCATGAATTTACCTTTAATTAACCTTTCTGATTTATATTTGTGCATTGACTAGTCAGGGTAGTTGCTACAGAAGTATTCTCTTCACACAGACTATTTTGAAAATAATAAATAAACCTGTTATGAATTAAATGACTATAAGGTTTTGTTTGGGGAAAAAAATAAAAACACATCAGTAATATAGCAATGTAACAACATTCACAGCTGGATGTGCCATATGCATGAATTACTTTTTGAAGAAAATCTTAATTTTAGTAAGCTTTGCTTATGTGCAATTCCTCATTGGAGTATGATATCAGCTTTCATTATTTGACAACCACCTTGTTACCCACACTGGCTCAGAAGAATATCATTCTTGTAATTAAAACATTGCTCTATGACCTTTTTCCTGCCTAATTGTTTTTCATTCAGTGATACCTTCAAATGTTTTTTTATTTTTCCAAAATATTTTCACAAGGTTCTTTCTCTGCTTATGTTTCCCCAAGTATCAAACCTGAAATGTATACAGATGTTTTTTTGTTCTTCTATGACAAATGTCAGAGGGCAACATTAGGACTAAACTGCTTAAAGACCTCCAGCGCTTTAATGAAAATGTGTTGTTATATACCTTAAATATGTTACATTATTGATCTCTGAAATTTTGGTTGTTAGAGAAATTCAGTACAGATAATTAATAACTATACAGGTATAACTTTGTTTTATTGGACAAATATTTAATTTGGAGTCAAGAACTTTCGAGAGATGTGACTCTTCAAGTCAAAAACTTGTGACTCCAAATAAAAGGTTTATCTACCAAAAATATAAGAAAATCCTCATGATGTGTCCAATTCTTTTGATTTTAAATCACTGTGATCTGAATAGCAGTTTAAATCATGATTTAAATAGCATTTTTATAGAATTTTTTTTTTTTATCAAAAGTAAAAAATATGAAATGTATCAAACAAAATACATTTAATTAAAAACTCATATTTTAGCTTCTCATATTGCTGTAGCATGTATTTGTTTGTGTGTAAGGCATGTTTACATACAGTATACACCAATATGTTATAACCTAGGCTCAGACTAATGTATTATGCTTAATAAACAAGGACGTTTAGATTTCTTTTTCCTGACACATACACGCAGATGAAGTAGGAAACACTCTTATCACAGACTATATACCTGGGTATGGACACTGGCTCTAACTCAAGCATCTTTTCGCTATTAATTTACAATTAAATGAACAACCTTTTCAATCTTATAGGATTTATATGATTTTAGGTTTGTGTCATATGGAATAGGTTTGTGGGCTTGAAGAACAGAACAGTAGGAAACAAAATTCAGGGGGAAAAATCTTCTTGTTTCATAATGAAAATTTGAAACCATTCAAAATGCTTTGATGAGGCTCAATTACCATTATAAGTTATTTTAGCACTCCTAAGCTGTTGTTTGGTATGGAGATGTGTGTTCATATATTATATGGGTGAGAAAAACAGACTGTGCTCTGAGGAGATGGTGGGATAAACTATGTGTGTTTGTTGTTTCTGGTGTCAAGTGGTTCAAACAGTTCATGTGAAGAAGCAAGTCAAAGAAGGAGAATATCTGATTCCTTGTGCTTCTTATGGATAAAAGGAAATGGAAGATTTGCTCATGTGGTTAGTTCAAACATGCTCATCTATATTATGTATAATTTCTATACGTTTAGATGACCAAATCATTTTGTATCAATCAAATTTGCATCTGGAAGAGCATGCTTATTTTCTTACAATTTGTATATGTTAATTTGACATGATCTGTGGTGTATTTGTTTTTGAATGATTTTGCTAAGTAATAAATTTTACAGATTTTTTTTATTGTAGGATAAATTTTAAGAATAATACAAACTGTATTTCTAGGAAGCTTATGCAGTACTTATCGTGTTTAGTTACAAATAAGGAACAACATTTTATGTAAAGAAATCTTTACATCACTGGAGGAAAAAAATATTTCAAAGTTAAGGATATATCTTAATTGTATTTGCCTTGCAGTTGTTTCATTTTAATTATTAATATGCTGTTCTCTTTCTTTCTCAAAAAAAAAAAAAAAAGAAACTTTAGTGTTGAATTGAAACAAACATTTGATATGTTTTACATATTTCTGTGGTTGCTATATATCCTATATTCAGGATTATGTATTTGGAAAGTGTTTATTTTTTTCTGGGACTTTAAAGTATAAAAGGTTGAGTTGTGCAATATAAACATATGTATCTTTAATTAAAAACATTAAAAAATACAATAATTTTTCCCAGCCTTCCCTCCCAGCAAATAAAACAATTGCACTTCCTTCTTGGTGCATGATCACTATTCCTTTTACACATACTAGTTGATACACAAAAATAATTTAATATTTTTTTATGTACATTTTTAGTAGCCCTATTAAACAGCTATCACATTTTTTTCCATAAAGCATATTTTCACCTGGGCATGATTACAGTTTTTTCTTACAAGATGAGTCTAAAACAGCACAATCCATATACTTGCTGCAAAATATCACATAGTGATAGAAAAAAATCCCCCTCCCCCTCTTTTTTAATTTACTTTTTGACAATGGGAGCAATAAAATAGAGCAGTCCTCTTTCTCAAGTGTTTACAAATGTCAGATTAAACCGTGCTTTACGGCTATCCATTCATGAGGTCAATAAATAGAGATTTATTTGTAAAAGTTGATCCCTTTTACTTGTCCTCAGAATCATCCCCTGTACTGTTGAAACACAATGTTAAATTACTTACTAAAATCTTTGAATTTATATGCAGCTTTACAATTATTTGTTAGCACAAGCTATGTGCCCACTGGCATTTAATGGTTTGAAAATTAAAAATCTAGACTTCCAAATATAATATTGCAAATTTTATTTTTTTATTTGTGAGTAATCGATTTAAGTTAGGAACTATCTTTAAACTAAAGTATGATATACTATCCTAGCATTTAATAAATATTCTATTGGCAAAAAATATCTTTTTTTTTTTTTTTAGATAATTGCAGTCATTGTTTTAATTGTAAGTAGTGAAACAAAGCATTGTTTCTTAACATTATATTCTTTAAAGATAGAATTAGCAATTTTGAATTGAATAAAATTAACTAGAAAATATTACTACACATTTTAACTTTTAGATTTTTTTATACCAGATGTTGAATAATAAATGTAAACTACACTTATCTAAATTGTACAGTTTTATTGAAAAAGTTGTAGATCTCTATGAACTATTGTAACAAAGTATAATGCCAAATTAAATTAAAAAAACTTGGCTTCTCTTACAATGTTATGGCATTTTAGACATTAGATTACAAAACATTCTATTGTGGTAACCAACATTATTTCACCAACATTTACCAAAACCTTGCCAGAACTTTTTTTAATATATATAGCTTTTGTTTTTGGGTACCAAAACATTATAAATAGATCTATGAAAACAGTTTCCCATAGCCATGACCCTGTCAACGAACAATGAGATAAAGGCATGTTCTGACTTTGGGATATGTCTGCCTGCTCTTTCCTCTGAAATGAGCACTATAAATGTAATTTATATAATGTTAACAAATAAACATTGTGAAAGTGACTATGAAATAAAATATAATTCGGTAGCACAGGAAGGCAAATATACATATATAGTCACATCTTTGAGATTTTCATTGGTCTCTGACCATTTGAAAATTTGTGCTTTCTCCAGATTTTGATGTGCTGAATATTGCACTCATCCCCTGCTTGTTTTTCAAGAAGAAATGTAAAATTAAAGACCCCTTTTAATGTAAGGCTTTGATGTTTCTTCTCAGATCAGTGTTTTAAACATAAAGGCTTAATAACCATGAATGTGAACTGAATTATAGCCTTAAATTTTCATGTTGAACAAAAAACTTCAAACCGGAAAATGTTTTTTTCTTTTTACTTTTTTCCCCCCCCCTCTCTCTTCAAATTTGACAGTATAAATCTAAATTCAGACCTTACATCCCGCATAGTGAACTGCTAGTAAAAGTTGGCATGTTGTGATTTTATACCTTGCTTCTGAGAATGAGTTGCAAGTATAAAGGCCTTTTTTGGTACGCACAGTAGGGGCTGCATACTGCCCATAATAATCAGTTACTTCCCGATTGTGTAATCTGTTACCAGCATCCCTTTGTAAATGATTTGCTGAATTTCCAATATGCGCCTGTAAAGGCCTGAGGCTCAAATTCCAGCAGGTTCAGCTAAAGAAACCAGAGTTTCCATCTTCCATGCTTTTTCGTTTCTGTTTTGGATTTTTGCTTAGGAGTTGATGTATAACTCTCTGCAGGGTAAGGCAAAGGTGCAACCTGAGTTTCCTCAATGGGATGTAGTTTTTTCAAGACTGGTTGTAGTTTGTCTTCTTGCTGCTTAAAATCTAATTCAACACTGTAAAGAAAATGGAAGAAGAAGTAATGAAAAAAGTAAATCTTACCTAGAATATTTATGGCATATTAACTGGTATGAAGAACAGACATTTGCAAATTTTAATATCCATAATGTAGATGCTTAATGTTTGAAGTTGGTGTAAGGGTTTACCAAGAACCTACTAAAAGACGACCTTTCTCCACCCAGACACTATTGTTCGTTTCCCTGTCCCCTCAATTATAGAACATAGTACAAATGCACACCGATGGCATGCCTGATAATGTTAACTTCACTAACCTACAAGCTCCAAAAATCCTTTATGAACTTCTGAAGTCCTTTATAAACTATGAAAGTCTATATTCATGCAACTGCAATAAAAACAATTTTGACTTTATAATGTCTACCCAGGCAAAATGCCTTATCTTTCTATGTGAAACAATGTATAATTCCCTGACCAAGATCCCACTTCTCTAGTATTTATTTCTAGTTTCCTTCCATTAAACACTATTTTATCAACTCCCAACAGGTTTAATGTGCTACATGACATGAGAGTAAAAGTCATTGTTCTGGTCTTTTACTTTCCCATCATCCACCAGGTTAAGCCATATTGATCTCATTCTCTCAAATTCCCTCTTACTTATGTTAACCTCCTTTCTTCAGCCTTGTTCTTAAACTATTCAATTTTTTTGTTTAGGAATCACATATATAGTTGTGAGCGTACGAGTTGTTGCTAACGCTGCGGGCTCGCGTAGCGAGGGCCGCGACTCGCGTAGCGAGCTGCGGCCCTCGCAGCGAGCCGAGGCCCTCGCGAAGCGAGGGCACTGCCCGAGGGTCTCAGTTGCTGGCATGGAGCGCCGAAGGCGCTCCTTGCCAGCAACTGAGGACCCTCGCAAAGCGAGGGACTCAGTTGCTGGCATGGAGCGCCGTAGGCGCTCCATGCCAGCACCTGAGGACCTCGCAAAGTTGCGTCCGAGTGTTGCGAGTCCGTAATGTGTGTGAACGTGTGTCGTATGTTGTTTGCGAGTGTCGTAATGTGTGTGTCGTACTGTTTGGGTTGCGATGTGAAGTTTGCGAGGGTCGCAGTTGCTGGCATGGAGCGCCTTCGGCGCTCCATGCCAGCAACTGCGGCCCTCGCTTTGCGAGGTCCTCAGGTGCTGGCATGGAGCGCCTACGGCGCTCCATGCCAGCAACTGAGTCCCTCGCTTTGCGAGGGTCCTCAGTTGCTGGCAAGGAGCGCCTTTGGCGCTCCATGCCAGCAACTGAGACCCTCTAAATCCATGCAAGTATACCGATAAAGGAAATTAATATATTAATAAAGTTTAATTTGAAAAGGACATGTTTACGACAAAAGGAATCACTTGGTAAATTATAGTTGATTCATAAGGCCTGGCCTGCTGGTGAAACAAGGTGATACTGTATGAGGGTGAAGTATAAGCCAGACCATCTTGTGTTATATTGCTTGAAATAAGTGGTTGGCAGTGATTCTAAATAAGTGCCTAGACAACGGCAACATTTTACTCTCTAGATTCCTGCTTCTCATATCTGTCCTCTGCAAACAATACTTAATGCATCTGTCTGTATCCTCACCATTTCACCATTCAAACATGCATTGCTTTTTGTTTCAGGCTAAGTAGCCTATAAAACTCGCCTCCTGTTCTTCAAGGCAATGCATTCCTCCACTCCTCCAATAGCTCCTTGGATAAAACCACACTAGTTGCAGAAAAACTCCTTGATCTCACAGTTTTCAATGCTCAGCTAAATATACTTTCCAACTGCTCCCTTAGTGAATGCCCCTCTAGCATTTAGGCCAAAGGACAAATGCAATTTGGTGTATTAAATTACCTCTGCTCATATACATATTACATAAATGAAAAGTGCAGTTCGAGGTATGTGCATAGTAACTGAATAGTTCTAGAATGGTGATAGAAATATTAATGCTAATTAATACAAATAATTTGACAATAGTATACCAATCTAATATATAAACTATTCAAATTGCTATTAATAATATAATAATTATTACATTTATGATTATTATTGCTATTAGTGTTATCATTTAAAATAATTTTTACATTTGAAATTAATATTTTCCCCACAATTTCTAACCTATGGACATAATTTTATTTAATTATACCAGCTTAAGAAAATTAATTGTTCGAATGTGTTGCCGAATTAGATGCACAAGTATTACATCATATCAGATGGTGGATATACACATTGGCTACTTGATAAACACTGTTTTTTATATAGGGTGGCGTTTTGTCTGCTGTAAAGGATGATGCATGCCAATAAACTGCTTGGGCCTTAGAGGCATCCTCCCTTCCACATGTAGTATCTTTATTACAATGTGTCTTTGTGTCATTTCCCCCTCAAAGTAAATTGTGAGGTCGTTATGACAGGATTTATTTAACTCCTTCATTCTCTTATGATATGTACTATATATTGTCATGTAATTATTGTCTACCTAGTTTATGTAAGGCATTGTGTTCTTACATACTACATATGCTACTTGGTCCTTCCCAAACAATTAAATCCTAGGTGAGTCAAAACATATCAATATATTGATTTACTTCAGTATTGTTTGTTTTAAAATGTATAAATAAGCAATCCATACACAGAATACAAAACATATTTACTGGATAAGTATTTATTCATGTTAAAGATCCAATGTCCTTTGAGGTCATGTATGCTAGCAAATACCTTGTTTGTGAGGAGCCTCCTATAGTAGCATTGGGGATCAGACACATGCACTAATAATCTATGAAGCAGATTTATATTTGCCTATTGCTGCCATTACAGTTCAGCAAAATGACTAAACATCATGAAGTGCCACCCAACAGTACATACTTCTGCTGTTTACCAAATGGACATGGAAGGTTTCTGGGTTTCAAAAGGAATAGAATAAGACTACAGATCACTTTTGTTTACATATAACATTAAGAAGTTTTTAAAAGCTCTGTTTTTTCTGCCTAAAGTCTCTTTTTATTTATTTATCCAAAAATATGTCTTTCAAACATTACACAAGAAAAGTGTATATATTCTGCTTACAGCTATTAAAAAGTATCTCAAATTGTATTATTACCACAATTTATAATTTATGTAATACTTTACTCTAAATAAAATCTGAACTCAGGGTAACATTTCTCACAAAACATATGCAGAATAATGAGAAATAAATAGAACAAACCTAAACACACAAACCTAAACACACAAACCTAAACACACAAACCTAAACACACAAACCTAAACACACAAACCTAAACACACAAACCTAAACACACAAACCTAAACACACAAACCTAAACACACAAACCTAAACACACAAATACGTGTGGATCAAGGATACACATCAGTAGCTATCTAGCTATCAATTTCTGAATATTCTTATTTATCCATCCTAATTCCTGGAATTCCTTTTCCAAATGCTATTTTTATTAATAATTCTATTTCTTTCCAAGCTTTGAGGGCCTGGTTTTCTCCACTTATTTACTATTAGCTATTTGGCATCAATAACAATAGTTATGATAAATGCTTTTATTTCTGTGTTAAAATCAGTTGGAAAGATATGTAATAAACACATTTCTGTTGTGGTTAATAACTCAAATCCAAGTATAGCAGACATGGTTACAGTAATCCTTCCAGAAAATTTGGACTGAGTTACAAACACACCAGATATGAAGAAACCAACAACTGTGATCCCAGTCTCTCCAACACTCTGCAGAAGTAGCATCTTTATTTATCTTTGCCATTTTAGAAGGAACCAGGTACCATCTTTCAATTACTTTACATTCTGTGTATTTATGAGCTGCATGAGCTACAGAGCGCAGACCCAAACAGGTACAGATTGTATGCTTTAAGGCACACAAAAAACAGAGCTTTTAAGAACTTAATAAAATAAATTACATAAAAGTAAATAGATACAAAGGTATATTATATACCTTTTTTATCTAATTCATGAATTGCTAAAGTCCATTCAAAGAACACCTTTTGTGGTTTATTATGCTTGATGCCACAAAACAAATTGGTAAAAAAATAACTTTTATTAATTCTATTAAAATCACTTATTGTTAAAATACGGACATTTAAAAATCAAGATGCTTTTCTCCGTATTAATAACGTCACCAATTTCCCATTTATTTTTTCTACACATTTATTTATATAGAAGTAGCTTATGGTTTTATATCCAGAACCTTCTTAAACCAGGTCTATATTATTATTATTAATAGGTATTGAATGTGCTCTTGTGCTTCAATTTGTGCTTGAGCTTTTTGTGCTATTGGATAACAATAATTCCAATTCTTTTTAAAGTGATTTAGTGCTGTGCAATGAAACAATATTTTTATTCTCTTTTTTGTTTTAATCAAAGTGCTCTTGTGCTTACAGTAAACAAATATTAACAACATCCACCATAGTCAAGTGTATTGCCTAAAGTGCTAAGATAACATAATAATGTGGAAACTTGTTTCTATGGATACAAATAAGTATCCATAGTCCTTATAGATAGGAAAATAAAGTGATGAATTGACTATTTCGAAATAATATGTTCTTATTGTGATCAAAATCTTAATATAGAAAAGTGCCTACATGTAATACCTATTTTACCTTGTGGAAGTTATTAAAAGCATACACTACAATACCAAGAGGTTATTTACTGCCTTAGGAATATACCTTGTGGGCACATATTAGTATGACCATTACTGATAACCATGTGGTAGCAGTACACTACATCCACTACTATACCTTGGGCCACCTATAATATATCTTATGGTCCTTATGTAAATGCCTGATACTGTAGGTTGATTAGAAAGTTAATCATTTGTCATAATAGACCTTATGAAAGTTGTCATTTCTAGATAGAGCATGCAGTAACCATGCTGCTATTATCTTTGCTACTTCCGACACTGAGTTGTGACGTCATTAATGACGCTCCGATGTACGTTTCTTAGGACCTTTACGTACCTTTAGTCATCTGGGGCTAGTAGTTCAATGTCTTGTAAAGGCTTATATAGTATATGCAGTGCTCTCATTAACTCTTTCACTTCCTGATTTCATTAATATCTGTGCTGTATCTTGAGAATTAATGAATTTTTATTATATATTATACTTAAAGATAACATTCTTAGATAGAAATGTTATTATATACAATCATGATTGTTATTTTGTTGTTTACTATTTAATTACATCATCAAGTTAAATATTAATCCGTAATCAATGTATTATTATTGTAAATATGACCAATATTGTTCATCATGATTTTAAACAAAAAACATTTTTATGGATTAACATGTACGCCTTTTATGTCATTATCTTTATATATAACCATATTTATTTTACATTCATTCTTCATGGACATTTCTGTTGTTTCCAATGTGGACTATGGTTTGGTGCTTTATGTCTTAGTATGACATTTATTTGTAATCAAAAAAACATTATAAAAAGACAAAAATGGTGTAATTCTTTCATCAAAATGTTTTGATGTATATTATATTCCTATTGAAATCCAGAAACCTCCCATGACCCATTAACATAGCACTTGTTGTACGTTCAAGGGTAACTTTTCAGAACATAATTAAATATAATAGTTAACTCTAGATAACCACTGCTAGATTATACAACATGTGTGATACAACAACTTTCCAGTAAAGACTCGCATCTTTTCTTTCCCTTGAGGTAAACATGTCGGGGGATAAACACGTAGTAAAGAAACGCAATGCAAATAAGAACAGACATCAGTATCACTAAAAAATGCAAATCTTTGTTCAACCATTTTAAAGTTTTGCCCATGTATTATTTATGGGCAGTTCTGTGTTACTTCATTAAAAATTCAATGGTATTTAATTGAAAATAAAACCAAATCACACACACACATACACACATATATATCTTGTATTTGTTTGTGCTGCAATCAATATAAATCATAAAAACACAGTAATCAAAACTTCACCTTCCTTTGTAAATGTAACCATGAAAGGAAATATTATGTAGCTTTCCAAATACTGGGACAATAGGTAGGTCTGAGCTGGCAATATTGCAAATGTATCTTGAGGCATTACTAAGAATATATTTTGTTGCAGTCCCCCAGAAGACTAATGTCCAAAAGAGCCGTCATATAATTACTGAAGTTTGCGCCCTTAGATTGTAAGTTTGTGAGTTTTCAATTTTGTGTCCGTGCCTTGGAAACAAGCACTATGTACATTTGATTATAAGCTCAACAACTGGGCCCTCCATTCTTTATAAGGAGTTAAGTTTGTTTTTTGCCATGTACTAAACCCCTGTACAGCGCTACGGAATATGTTGGCGCAATATAAATAAAGATAATAATAATAATACTGACAACATGCACCATACTCGTTTTAATTATAAGCAAATATGGGACAGATTTTCCTGGTGTAAAAACATAAATAAGCCCAAGAAAGATAACTTATTGAACTATTATACTGTCTGGGACCCTGATCTAAGTGCAGCTCATCCTTCCAGTCTGCTTTCTTCCTAGAGGCAATCTCTGGGGAAACAATGGGGGTTTGTATAAAAAATCCTAGGAACAAAGTCCTTTTGGGGGAGCATCTATCAAAGACCAAGGACAGTACATTACAGTATGTTTTAACAGCTAAACTCTTTCTTAAAATACTGTTTTTTTTTGTTTGTTTTTTGCTATTTAGTTACAAAATAAGGATTTTTCCTGTTATCTATTTTTTCGTTTTAGGGTTAGAGGTCCTACATAGTAAAAGGGTGGCGTCCCAAATAAATGGTGGTTATTTAAAGAATCACTGAGCTCACAAATTATCTGTTGTGCATTAAAATGAGCTGGTTCTAAACACTGGTAAAGGCTTTTTGCTTAGAAACCTAGTCCCTTAAAGAATAAAAACAGCATTTTAACCCTTGTGCAGACCTCTTTTGGAACAATGTCAAGACCTTCTTACAAGGGGCATTGTGTCCTATGCAATACATGGGTTCTCCACAGAACTCCATATTTTGTCTGTGCTTATGTCAGAATTCTTACAAATCAGAGGAGGTCAGAAGGAGGTCCTTAATTTGATCGCAACAGCCTCTACATGGATTAAAATGACATTTGAATATTTACAAAAAGATTCCATATTTTATTAAAATAATGAACATTTAATAATAAAGTATTGACAATAATTACATTTGGCCAAAATAAACATAAACTTATATCTGAGGTATCATTCTGTTTAACCTAACTGTATGTTGTATTATTTTTATAGGACACTTTGATTTATCATATCCTTTGCTCCAGCTGCAGTATAATCTCTAGTCACATTTTAATACCTATAGGATGTTATTGTATCTTGAGTGTAAAACTGAGATAGAACATTCTCCTTTATCCACAAAGAGAGTAACATGGGAGGATAGATCATCCCTGCTACCATTGCCATCAAGTGCATTGACAGACGTGGTTTCTCTTTAACCCTCTGGCTGCACACCCTGTAACAGATATGTGTGGCCCAGCTATACTAAACACTTATCTAAGGTGGAGGAGGGTTTGATTTAAACATCTATAGAAAAGATCAAAATGCCCCCTTAATATCTCTCCACTGGACCTTCAATGGATTATTCATGAATCCATTTATGGCCAATAGGGGAAATTGCCCGTCAAAAATGTTTCTCTCCCTTCCCCGTGTCTCTCCTCCCCTTCCCCGTGTCTCTCCTCCCCTTCCCCGTGTCTCTCCTCCCCTTCCCTCCCGCCTCTCCTCCCCTTCCCTCCCGCCTCTCCTCCCCTTCCCGCCCGCCTCTCCTCCCCTTCCCTCCCGCCACCCCCTTCCCTTCGTCTCTCGCCACCCCCTTCCCTTCGTCTCTCGCCACCCCCTTCCCTTCGTCTCTCGCCACCCCTTTCCCTTCCCTGTGTCTCTCACCACCCCCTTCCCTTCCCTGTGTCTCCCGCCACCCCCTTCCCTCCCCTGTGTGTCTCTCACCCCCCCTTCCCTCTGTCTCTCACCACCCACCCCCTGTGTCTTTCTTTCTCCCTGTATTTCTTCCCCCCTTCCCCTCCCCTGCAGCTCACACCACAACTTTACACTAAACACCAATAAATTAATAATCCAGGGAGGTTATGTTAAGTAAAGGGGGTCCGTAAGAACATATTAAAAGGTTCTTATATCCCAGGGGATGGTCATATCATTTTTATATCTTAAATAAAGCCTGCTGCCACCAATGGATAATTATTTCCAATCAATGGGTTAATGAGAAATATTCATGGCGATTCCAGCAACATAAACAAATTATTGAATTGCCTAGGGTGGCAATTTGATAATTTTATATATACAGTACTTCTAATACACACTGAAAACTGAACGTATGCTGGAAAAAATACTATATGACTTCCAAAAGTATATTGAATCATGCCTAATGAGATGCATAGCAAAATTGTTCAAAATGTGCATGGCCTCGGAGGTCTTTGAAGTCTCTTAACTCCTCCCATTCAAAGGGTTAAAGGACCACAATAATTACATTTTTATGGTCTTTTTTTTAACTAAACATGATCATGGCCAGAGTGTTTTTTAGAAAATAAAAGGAAATAATTATAGCGTTTTACATTTATTACTTTTATATGCAATTTATTTATTACTGCAGGCTTCTATTTTGTCTATGCTTCTCTTTTCTGTCTCAACTGAGTGTGTCCTTGTAAACTAATGAACTGTGTAGTTGTTCCAGTGAGAACACTATCCTTCTTGGATACCACATTTGTTTTGTGCAAGTTGAATGCAGAGAGTTTCTAAGTCCCCTCCAGCCTCAGGAAGTAAATAAAAGGAAAATAAAATGGTACATTCCACAGCACCATAATTGCATGAAAGCTAATGAATTAGAGGCCGTCTTACTTCTAAAAATGTGTTGCCTATTTTCAAATCGAGTCTAGATGACAGGGCAAGTTGTGTTGAGTAAAACTATGATCAACATTAACTTCTGTCATTAGTGTTGATTTAACATTGTTCTCTTTATTATAATGGTAATAGTGTATATAAGCACTGCCAGGAGTGTGTCAATCTGTACTGTAAACCTGTTACGCTCCATGTTGTAATAGTTTAGATATAGTTTACATGTATAGATGAGTTTGACATAACATTACAAGTACACTCTAGCCCTTTATACATACTTATGTTAAAGAAACATTAAAAGCATTTTTTCTTTGTTGCATCTGAAAGAGGATTTTTTGATAAACCACTGTGTGTTTTCTTTTTTCAAGTGGGAAAAAAAGGATTCCACTGTTAAAATGATATGGCGGCTTGCCCTTGTCAGCTAATGAGCAGTAATATAGATGTATAACGTATTCTTTGTGCACTTCTTGTTGGTTGAATTAAGTTGAAACAGATTTCACAAAAAACATTTTTTACCCAAAACACAAGTTTGATCATTTTTAAAGCATGCTGTTTAATTGTAAGAAAAAAATAATTATGTTCCATTTCAATTTAAGGCATGTCTGTGTGAAGACTGCTAAAATCTGCTTAACATATCACTTAAATATATATTCTTACTAGGTATATAGGTCATTTATTTGCATTATCCACATGATATAAAATATACATTTATCTTGATGTAGCTTACATTTACTGCACAAATCATTTAGAAATGAATACATTGTATTTTTTCTTTCTTAACTCAAATCCATTTTTTTGCCAATTATCTATAGTTTCTAAGCATTTTGTAAATTTGGATTATAAACGTTATTGGCAATGTCCATTTTGTAAATATTGTTTTTTGTGATTTGATATATTGCTTTAGTTAAAGGATACAATTTAAATACTATTACAAATTCATATTATTGATTGACATAACATATTTCCCAGGAGGTTAACCATTAAGTAAAAGGTAATGTTTCTATTTTGACCCAGTGTGCCATTTCATCCTTATTGATATACTCTATTTTGTGATACTGCGAAATGCAGTAAGTTCTATTCCACGTTTTTTATGATGATGTTTCTATTGACTAAAGGTAATCTGAATTCATTCAGTAATTTATTGCATATACTTGAGAAACAATGTATTGTGATCTTGCATAAAATTGTGGTTAAGAATTATGAAAGGTAAAAGATGTTAACGATAAAGGCTTTTGACATACCTATAGATAATGCATGCACTATTCCTGCATGTGTCGCAGTTTGCTGTATCTTGACCAGTCCGATAAGAGAGCCTATAAGAAAAACAGCATGTTGTGGTTAATTTTGATGCACATATCTTAATTATGAAATAATACAATGTAGACAAGTATTAGCATTTCTAAATGTATGTACACCAAAATGCCTGTAACAAACTATCTTATGTGGGGCAAGCTGATGGACAATGTGTAATACCTTTTTAAACAAATGGAACGGACTTATTAAATACATACTGTCATCAAAATGCTGCAGTGCTTACAGTAAAACTGTCACCACTATGTATTGCAGCAGTTGTGTACTGTCTAATGTGTACCAATTTTATAGTAGTAGTTTGTTACTATATTTTTTTTTTTATTCTATGACAGAGTGCTTGTCTTAATGACTTGCTTTCACTAGGGTGTGACAGCTTTGACATTCAACAATTGTACAGTGCCTTGCAAAAATATTCACCCTCTTTGGCATTTTTTGTGTTTTGTTGCATCACAACCTGGAATTAACATGAATTATTTGAGGATCTGCATCATTTGATTTACAGAACATGCCCACAACTTTGAAGATGTTGTTTTTTTTATTTTTTTTTATTGTGAATCAAACAACAAATAGGACAAAATAACAGAAAAAGTCAATGAGCATAAGTATTCACCCCCCTAAAGTCAATACTTTGTAGAGCCACCAAGTCGCTTTGAAAAAGTCTCTATGAGCTTGCCACGTCTTACCACTGGGATTTTTGTTGATTCCTCCTTGCAAATCTGCTCCAGCTCCTTCAAGTTGGAAGGTTTGCGCTTGTGAACAGCAATCTTTAAGTCTGACCACAGATTTTCTATTGGATTGAGGTCTGGGCTTTGACTAGGCCACTCCAACACATTTACATGTTACCCCTTAAACCACTCAAGTGTTGCTTTACCAGTGTGTTTGGAGTCATTGTCCTGCTGGAATGTGAACTTCCATCCTAGCCTCAAATCACGCACAGAATGGTACAGGTTTTGCTCAAGAATATCCCTGTATTTAGCACCATCCATTTTTCCCTCAACTCTGACCAGTTTCCCAGTCCCGGCTGCTGAAAAACATCCCCACAGCATGATGCTGCCACCACTATGTTTCACTGTGGGGATGGTGTTCTTTGGGTGATGTGATGTGTTGTGTTTGTGCCAGACATAGCGTTTTTTTTTTTTTTTTATGGCCGAAAAGTTCCATTTTAGTCTCATCAGACCAGAGCACCTTCCTCCATACATGCCTTTTCGCAAACTCAAATCGTGCCATTTTGATTTTATCTGAAAGTAATGTCTTTCTTCTGTCCACTCTGCCATAAAGCCCAACTCTATGGAGCGTACGGCTTATTGTCGTCCTATGTACAGATACTCCAGTCTCTGCTGTGGAACTCTGCCGCTCCTCCAGGGTTACCTTAGGTCTCTGTGCTGCCTCTCTGATTAATGCCCTCCTTGCCCGGTCCGTGAGTTTTGGAGGGCGGCCTTCTCTTGGCAGGTTTGCTGTTGTGCCATGTTCTTTCCATTTGGTTGCCATGTTCTTTCCATTTATTTATGATAGATTTGATGGTGCTCCTGGGGATCATCAAAGATTTGGATATTTTTTATAACCTAACCCTGACTTGTGCTTCTCAACATTGTCCCTTACTTGTTTGGAAAGTTTCTTGGTCTTCATGGCAGTGTTTGGTTAGTGGTGCCTCTTGCTTAAGTGTTGCGGCCTCTGGGGCCTTTCAGAAAAGGTGTGCATATGTAATAACAGATCATGTGACAGTTAGATTGCACACAGGTGGACATCATTTCGCTAATTATGTGACTTCTGAAGGTAATTGGTTGCACCAGAGCTTTTTATGGGCTTAATAACAGGGGGGGGGGGGGGGGGGGGGGTGGGGGATACATAAGCACATGCCAATTTTCTGTTTTCTATTTCAAAAAAAAAAAAAATGTATGTATATATTTTTCTGATTTCACTTCACTAACTTAGACTATTGTGTTCTGATCCATCACATAAAATTCAGATTAACAAAACATTAAACTTAAGGCTGTAATGTAACAATTCAAGGGGGCGTGAATACTTTTGCAAGGCACTGTATATAGTCTGCTATTGCTCAACAAACAACAATCCACATACTCCTAAACCACGCCAAAACTTCTACGATATAGGTCAACTAGTTATAGTATTAAAAAAAAAAAAATCGGACTAAGACTTTAGAAAATACAGTGTTTCCTCAGGAACAATATCATCAATTTGCCATTACTGATCATGCTGCAGTATGAAGTTGAAGTTTTAGCATTGATAGCAGAATATTTAATTAGAGAAAATACATTATACAGTGTAATCTGTGACCGGCTGAAGATTGACAATGGGCATTTGCCTTGTATTTATCCCTTGTAAAGCGCTACAGCGTTTATTGGAGCATTACAAATAAAGGATAGTAATGGGGATCGCCTCTTGAACATGAGCAGCAGAGAAATGTATCAAAGTGCATTATGGGAAGGCAGGACATTGTAATATTTTGTTTGTTTAGGTGCATGATAATAGACATCCTGTGGGCCGCATGTAGCCGTCAGGCACTTCTCTTTCAGCTCCCAGCCTCACATACAGTCCATTATATCTCTCTAAAAATATCAAATACCCAGTTGTACTACTAATAATTCTCCTCATTGTCTATACCTATATTACCACTTAATTCCTTCCCAAAAGCCATTTTTATCATTTTGCTTTGGAAAAAATAAAAAATGTATAACATACTTTGAGGCCCCTTTAAGAACTCAGGGGCTGCATATGAGGCCCTTCCAGTGAAACATGTTGTCTGTCACTGGATCAGAAACCATTTTCTAGATTAATTAATATAATGCATTCTGTATTTCTTTCAATCGTACTTCTCCATCTCTCTTGACTTCCGTGATTTAGTACCATGCTGGATTCTCTCGTTATGTTGCTTTTACCACAGGTTGGTTTCCCAGTGACTCTGTGAATTTGACTTATACCTGTGCTCAAATAGTAATATCATGAAACCCAAAACAAGCTACAACCCTTGTGAGGTTGAATTGGACAAGCTTTAAATGAATACTGTATAGTAATAAACTATAGTGGTTACTGCTATTTTTTAGTTATAAGAAGATCATTTTAATGGTTTAAATCTTGAAAGCTTCTGACAAATTCAGTAGCCGCCTTTTTTTTTTCTCAGCCTTTATTTTAAACCTCTTTAGTATCACTCGTTAATGTCTTAAAGTAGGGTTATTCATTTTTATCACCATTTGTAACTCTTTGTTGGCTTTTCAGACTGTAGTGTAAACTGTTTTATTCGGGATTACCCCACTTCTCATAGGATTTTAAATATCTATACATCCTTCTTGGAAGTAGCAAAAACCTTGTGGCACGTGGTATTCAATCTTGTATTTAATCCTGCACAAAATGTGGGAGCAATATCCACAAAATTACTGTTCTAAATGTACTTTTTTAAATGGCAATATTTCCATACTTTAATAGAGCATGCAAATGATAAATTATGATTAATAATATATTTCAGTTCTCTCCTTTTTTTCATGTCTTAAAATAAATTTTTATTTTCTATGTTGCATATTCTCTGTTTATTCATATATGAAGTTAAAAATGTATTGCTACCCATAATACTCCTTGATAGCAGAGCAGCATTTCTTTCCCTTCTACGTATAAGTGCTTGTTTGGCTCGTTTGCTGAAACGTTTGTCGATTTCAGCTAAACATACTATATCGACATCATGAGTCAGTCTTCCAGAAATAGAATTCATCTAGGTCATAAAATCACAAAATTAATTTCCTAGACCTGAGTAACTGAACTGGATTTAGAGCCTAAAAGATTAGCAGAAAGAAGTATAATACGTTGCAACTGAGTAATGCTATAACATAACATGCAGAGACAAATATAGTCTGGACAAAGGGTGGGACTGGAGAAAATTCTGAAGTACAAAAGCACTGTACATTATTTATGGCACTGCTAACATCTATGATATCAAACAACTAGGCGCATATAAAACACCTTCTTCTAACGGAATAGAACATAAGTACAATATTTATTAAAGATGCAAAATGCTATTGGCATTTAAAAAAAAAAAAAAACCTTTCTCATGAAAAAAAATAAGTTTCTAAACTTTAAACATATCTCAAGTCAAGAGACCTTTATTTGTCATGTTGCTCGTGTAATCCACCCTCTAAAATTGAATAGTAATACAAAAAAGTATATTTTTCTTACCCAATCAGTCATAGCAATTCACTGTTAAAGAAGCTCAAAATTTACTTTTACACAAAGATAGTGTCTTTCCCTTGAGCAGTGACTCCCATCCTTGGTTCTCTTTGCCCAACAGGCTGGTGGTTATGTGATTTTGTCACGAGCCCATTTTAGAGAGATCCTCTAATTTTGACTTGGTGTGTATGAAGGTTCAGAAAGCACTAGCCTACTGACTGCTTTTGAAGCATAATTAAAATGCATGACTAGTCGCCGAGTTTCCATCCCCTACAAAACTTTGAAAACATTATTTTAATTTAATTATGCAAATATGAGGCTATACTGTCCCCTTTAAAGTCTGATTTTAACTTTAACTTTTCACATAAGTATATGGTTGTGAGACTTCCAGAACATGCTGAGCTCCACAATTTAAAACACCATTATCAATTAATGAACCAATATAGTCCTATATTTAAACGATTCAATTAAAGAGGTAAAAATAAAAAAAGTACAGCCCTTAATTTTTTACATTTTTATATATGATTATGCAGCAGTGGATTCTACCATTTTGGCTTTGGAAATCTGAATATGGAAGTAGCTTCTGTCTGCTGCAATGGATAGGAACTGGAACTCCAAAGTAAAATTACATAGAAAATTAAAATAAAATGTATTATTATTTTGACAAACATTTGGTCCATTATCAATTTGAGCTATTCAAAAGATCATATAGTACAATGGTTTCTGGTTGCTTTACAAGGCAGTACACAGTCACTATTCTACATGAAAAAATCACACACTGAGTAACATTTCCACCCTATTAAAGGACTCCTGAATCCTCATACTTAACAATATGTTCTTTTAAAGAACATGTCTTAACATGGGGTATGTGTTTTTTAGAAAGTAAGAGCCCCCTTTTTTCTTCTTCTTCTTCTTCTTCTCCATTTTCCTATCTGGCATCTTGAAGTGCGAGCCTACTTTAGAGGAATTGCATTCAAAATATTCTCCCATGTGAAACTCTTTTCATTAAATGTATATCCATATTACAATTTGTTATAGAACTGTACACAATGGCATGGCGCATTATAGATCAGTTTAGTAACCTAACAATAATGTATTGCATATATACAACAGATGTTGAATAAATATGGCTTGTCAACATGATTGACTTGGAACCAGATAATATTTAAAACATAGTTCACTTTGACTAGACCTGGAGAAGTTGTGTGGGTCAGATGTCCTCCCTGCCTGTTGCTCAGAACTGTTATTTCTTGACCTCAATAATTTAAAAGAAAATCATTCCATCATTCCATCGTTTTATTAGTTTTTGTTTTATCTTGTGCACGTTGTACAACACATTATTAATCTTTCATTCTTTTAGTTGGTATACCAAACAATTTACTTGCTTTTTCTTATTCAGAATCCATGGCTACAGTGTTTCAGGTTCTTATTGTTTGTATAGTTTTTATTCATTTTATCATCACTTTATACAGCACCAAATAATGCAGAGACATAATGTATACTACTAAGGCGTCAAAATTGTATTTAAAGGGTATTTGCTGTATTATGAATGCATCTGATAGAGGAGAATCAGTAGTGTATGCACCCATTTTTGCATGAAAAAATGTAAACGCTTACATTGAAGTCAGCAAAATGTCTTGTAATTTCTGACAGTTGGAAATCAGTGTTAACGCCTTCCCAACCCAGGTTAAATTTGAACAAAACAAACCATTTTAGATTTGATGCTATCAGGTTAGCTGAAACTTTTCAATTAACTCTGGGGTTTCTGTTTATGCTGCAATGCTGCCTGGGATATGTAGTGTATCACTGAGGTGTGCTATGTATTGCTGCTGACATACAGACAGGACGCTACAAGGAGATTGGCTGAGCAAGCAACAGCAGGTAATCAGTGGGTTAATATTGCTCCCCTGATGCTGCATGCTGATTGGGGGGGGTCAGATGCTTGTTTAGACACCCCTGGAGGTGTCAAGATAATCATTAGAGGGATTTGTAGATATTAACAAAAATAAAAGGTTTTAGGAGATGTGCTGCATATACAAAAACTGTTTTTTGCCTAAGGAGTGCAGAAATGTATTAATTCATGAAACTTTCATATCCCTTTAACATTAATATATATTTTTGAGGAGCCAGAAGTAATTTTAGAAGTTAATCAACCAATCTACAATATCTTTCCAGCCTTTGCTGAGTGGTTTCATAAGGCTTCACTTTGGAGTAACACTCCCACGCACCAAATATTACAGTAGGCGGAGATAAAGTTGCTTGTATCATTACATGAAAATTATTTATGTTTAAACTGTGTAAAAAATACATGCAATGAAGTCAACATTATTTGACATATATGCTCATGCTGCATACTGTTTTATATATATATATATATATATATATATATATATATATATATATATATATATATATATATATATATATATATATATATATATATATATATGTATATATATATATATATATAATCTCCTATAGTGTGCTAAAGTTATATAAGTCCTCCACCATACAGAATACAGTAAAAAAAAGAAAAATGGGTGCATATTTGGATTTCTAAAAATAAGTTGCACTGCACTCTGGGAAACTGGACAGGGACATGCAAATGCACCCTCAATGCATTTTAACTCTTTAATCAAATACAACTATACATTACTTCTTTTACCATATGCCTGCCGTAATAACACAACTTCTGAGCAATCATAAGATGGATTTGCACAAGTTAGGCCACCTACCCACAGACATTTACTGTTTCAATGTTTATTGAATCTCATAAGTGCTGGGCTGGTACCCAATATGTGCCATGGAGTTTGTGGGAAGGCCATTACCCACACCTACCATAAGTTAAAAGATGTTGTGGTTAATACTGTTTAATCTATTTGTTGTCAAGCAGCAGTGTTATAAAATGCTATAAACAGCAGTGTTGTCTATGCTATTAACCTGTCCAACCTCTCATGCTTCCCTGTCATTTGTTTTAACTGCAGACAGCAATATAAGACCTCATATTAATGCAGAATCAAATTGGTGGAACCCCCTCTGGCCAACTATACCCCAACATTCTTTAGTTCAAAAAAGTAAAAGTCTATTGAGATTTGTTATTTTGAGCAGTCGGCCTTTGTGATCCACCCACATTTTATCTTAATGCAAAATCTAAAAAAAACTCAAAAATATTTTGTCATCTCTCTTTATGGTAACCACTTGTACAGAACTAAAGAAGAGTTCATCTGGAGCTTGCTAAGCAATGAAAAAGGGTATAATTACATACATCATATCTTTAAAAAATGTAGGCAATTCAGGTTTTCAACCTGAATACATGCTTAAAAAAATACTGAGAATTGATATGTAAAAATGTTTATAATTCTAACTGTATAATATTAGCTGAATATAAATATTTTAAAATCATTTAATCAATCTTTCTTTTAAGAAGTACCACATTTATTTCTTGGGTGCCTTTTAATGTTTATATATTCCTTACCCAAGTCATTTTAATTTTGCCTGTACAAACAATTCAAATTGAACTGCATTATTTAAAAAAGAAAAATGTTCATTTAGGCTAAGAACCCAGTGAAGATCATTTGTTGTGCTTTACTTTGTCTATTAAGTAGACTTCTTAATTAGCAATGCATTTTGTCTCGCATATATCAGTGTCTCTAAAATAGTATCTGAGATTTTTCAATTTTGAAATGAAAATTAGAAAATTAAACACGTGAGTTTGATTTACAACTATGAATATTCACATTTATTTATGACAATTGAAGCAGGTCACAATTGTAAATGTTTTCATTTTTATTGTGGTAGGGTTTTTGAGTGTGTTGTAATGAATATAAATCTGCCCTAACCCCCAATACTATTATTGGTTAAGAAGAACAAAATGCAAATGTATGAATACTACATATTTGGAAGCTACACCTTTTGATTTTTTTTAAAGCAAGTTATGTATGTTGGGAGCTTCATGTGACCATAATAGCCAGTCAATTGGAGGCTCACCAAGAACAAGGCCCTCACAATCTTTCATTGTAAGTCTGAATGTCAACAGAAAACTGTAACTACTCCAAATTAAGCAATATTTTGCACTTTGATTCCAGTCTGATATTTATAAAGCACTAATAATTTACCAAACCCAGGTTGCAGTGGACCACCAGGGAACCCTACACCAGAAAAGTACAGATATCTCATTAGAACTCTGATCATCATGTAAAGCATAGCGAGTAGACCCTTCTTTTAATTATTCATTTCACAAACTCAGGCTATACATGCAGAGGCAACTATTGATAAAATATCTATAGCCAATCAATCAGATTACAAAATTATGAAGCACGTTAGTTCAAAGCTCTTTTATCAATAGATAATGCAAATTTTCAGATATAGAAATGTATTTAGGCCAATAGGTGCTAATCAAGGTGTTTAGCTTAAAAGTAACCATGACATACAAAATATCTTATATGTAAAATACTACTCATTTACCAATCATAAATTACGTATAATATTACATGTGTTTCTTCCCCCGTGTCTCTGCCCCCTCCCCCCATGTCTTTTCCCCCGTCTCTCTTCCCCCCCGTCTCTCTTCCCCCCGTCTCTCCTCCCCCCCCCCGTCTCTCTTCCCCCCCCGTCTCTCTTCCCCCCCCGTCTCTCTTCCCCCCCCCGTCTCTCTTCCCCCCCCCCGTCTATCTTCCCCCCCGTCTATCTTCCCCCCCGTCTATCTTCCCCCCCCGTCCTATCTTCCCCCCCGTCTATCTTCCCCCCCGCCTCTCTTCCCCCCCCGCCTCTCTTCCCCCCCCGCCTCTCTTCCCCCCCGCCTCTCTTCCCCCCCGCCTCTCTTCCCCCCCGCCTCTCTTCCCCCCGCCTCTCTTCCCCCCCCCCGCCTCTCTTCCCCCCCCCCCCGCCTCTCTTCCCCCCCCGTCTCTCTTCCCCCCCGTCTCTCTTCCCCCCCGTCTCTCTTCCCCCCCGTCTCTCTCCCCCCCCCGTCTCTCTTCCCCCCCCCCGTCTCTCTCCCCCCCTTCCGTCTCTCTCCCCCCCCTTCCGTCTCTCTTCCCCCCCCCTTCCGTCTCTCTTCCCCCCCCTTCCGTCTCTCTTCCCCCCCCCGTCCTCTCTTTCCCCCCGTCTCACTTCCCCCCCCCGTCTCTCTTCCCCCCCCCCCCCGTCTCTCTTCCCCCCCCCCCGTCTCTTCCCCCCCCGTCTCTCTTCCCCCCCGTCTCTCTTCCCCCCCGTCTCTCTTCCCCCCCGTCTCTCTTCCCCCCCCGTCTCTCTTCCCCCCCGTCTCTCTTCCCCCTCCCCCGGGTCTCTTCCCCCTCCCCCGGGTCTCTTCCCCCTCCCCCGGGTCTCTTCCCCCTCCCCCGGGTCTCTTCCCCCTCCCCCGGGTCTCTCTTCCCCCCTCCCCCGGGGTCTCTTCCCCCTCCCCCGGGTCTCTTCCCCCTCCCCCCGGGTCTCTTCTCTCCCCCTCCCCCGGGTCTCTTCTCTTCCCCCTCCCCCGGGTCTCTTCCCCCTCCCCCGGGTCTCTTCCCCCTCCCCCGGGTCTCTTCCCCCTCCCCCGGGTCTCTTCCCCCTCCCCTGGGTCTCCTCCCCCCTTTGTCTCCTTTCCCCCTCTCCCGTTCCTCCTTCCCCCCTCTCCCTTACCCCCCTCTCTTGTGCCTCCTTTCCCCCTCTCCCTCACCTGTCTCCTTTTCCCCCATGTCTCCCCCCCTCCCCTGTTCCTCCTTTCCCACTCTCCCTTTCTCCCCTCATGTCTCCTGCTCCCCCCCCCCCCCCCCCCCCCCACCCTGTGTCTCGTACCTGGATGGAATCCTGCCAGTCGCACCGCACTCACCTTCTCTGGTTCCCGTCCTGCGTCCGGAACTACTTTCTGGATCAAGCCGGGCATTGCCCAGATGCATCCCGGTTGCGCAATGAGCGGCTTGATTCAGAAAGTAGTTCCGGCCAGAGGACGGAAGCCGCAGAGGTGATGAGTGCGTTGCTGCTAGCAGGGCCGCATCCAGGTACGTGGTTGAGCAAGGGCCGCAAAGTGTGACCGACATTGTAAGTGTTCCCAACACTGACAACTATAATAGTGATATACATCTTTTTGTGGCATGTAGTAGCTTAATGATAAATTAGAAGAGATACTTTTTCTAAGAAAACATATTTACATTAATAAGTTGTTTCAGTCAATGTATATTTTAATATAAAGGAAAGAGAATTAGATCCTCTTATAGGGCACACCTTCTATACCAATCTCTAAAGAGAATAACAAGATAAAACGTATAGCTTTTAATAATACTGTTAAAACATATATCGACGTAGGTTACAGCAGCCTCCTTAATAAAATGAATGTGATATTCAATCTAAACTTATTATATAAGGCCCCAAAATTATCTTTGCAATAAGGTATATTACAGTGCTTGTGCTTAAATATCAGTACATAAAGTGCTTAATAATAATATAAATACTAAGGTTCTTGGTTACTATAGTGCTGATTAGAAAATATAATGTATGCATGACAATCCTGTGAGCAAGATTGATGAATGTGAATATCCTTGAAAATTGCTACAAAGAATACTGCAATAAATCCCTTTTTAGAAGAATTGTGCTTAAATTAGCCTTGGTTAAACTGTGGTGGATATCAACAAGATGGAATTCTAAATATCCTCCATGAGATTCATATCTATAATAACAACCTGTCTGGTTGCCATTACCAGTACTAATATTTGATATATTTAGGAAGGGACTAATATAATAGGTTTGGATTGGATATCACATCAATTTTATTAAGGAATCTGCTGTAACCTACAATGATATATGTTTTAACAGTATTATTAAAAGCTATGTTTTATCTTATTATTCTCTTTGGAGATTGGTATAGAAGATGTGCCCTATAATAGGATCTAATTCTCTTTCCTTTATATTATTGTGTTATACACTTATCCTTAGGAGCACCCTTATTTAGAAATAGGTATCACAACTATATACCTGAGCCACCATTTTCTTATACTATTTAATGTGTATTTTAACTAATAACCTATATAAATTGAGTGTGTATATATATATATATATATATATATATATATATATATATATATATATATATATATATATATATATATATATATATATATATTATGAGTGGCCTCCCCAAATACAGTGGTCCTCATACCACTTAATGATTAGCCTTGTGTATGATCCTACCCCACATTTGCATTGCCTATGCTCTCAACATAAAACATACTAATTACCCTATGGGATCTCTGTTAATAGCAGAGATTTTTTCCTCTTCCATGTCTAAGATTTGACCCCCCCCCCCTGAAAAAATACAAAAAAGAAACCGAGTTGTTTCAGTCACATACGCTTCACTTGAAATTAAACTTATTTTTACTTTATCGGATTCCCTTTCAGTTAGAATTAGGAACAGGTTGAATTCACACCCACACAAAGTCCAGCACAAGTCAGCCACCTAACACTGTGATGGTTTTCTGTGGAAAAAACTGCTTTCACTTGTGTTCAAAGTTCTACATTCCTCTGTTTTATTCTTTCATCTCTAATGTACATGTAACTTTAGTTCTGCAAAGAGAATTTGTCAGGCAGCCTAACAGCCTTTTTCTCCGTTCATATCTGAACAGTGAACTATGTCCTTAGAATCTTCACCACATTTTACTTGAATGTATACCGTGCATAAGATCAAAAATGACTAATGAAACCGCTCTGTTTATAATAAATAATTGGGTGATGTAAAGAATGTCCTTTCATATTATCAAATTAAGAGATGCTAAATTGCATGGAATCTACCTCATTACATTATATTTAATGTAATGTGACTTTAACCCATGCCTAGATTTTTAGATTGGTCTATTTTTGTTACCTTTTCATTATATAAAAGTCACAATAGATATGAGTCAGATTTTTGATGGAAGTTTTAGCATGGCTAACAGTGTGCAGTGTATTGTAATATTGTGATTTTAAAATATTTTGTTAAGTACATTTAATATATTTTAAAGTCATGTATCAAATCACATTATCATTTTTAGAAAAACAAGAATGAATAAATGCAAAATGTTCTACTATTTTTATGATTTATTATTATCTTTTACTTGTAACGCATTAACATGTTCCATAGTGCTATACAGAGGTTAAATACATGGCAAAAAAAAACACAAAGAATTGAGGGCCCTGTTTTTTATAGCTTAAAATCAAACATGCATAGGACTGGTTTCCAAAGCACCGACACAAGATTGAAAATTACTCCCAGGTAAGCACTGTAAAGGAGAACTAGCCGGGTTCTCCAGCCCTGGTCAGTTCTCCTCTACAATGGGGATTATATGTTGATTTCTCAACCAATCACAGGCCATATGCAGGGATACTTTTTCTCTATGATCATATGTGGCTGGCTGCAATGTAGCTGTGGGTGGAGCAGAAGGTATCCAGTGTTGGTAGGGAATGTTGTACCGACAGTAATGGATTTGCCTAGTAGCACATGTAATAGCCAATACTTTTAAGGCCGTTATACCTTTCTAAAATAGATTTTGCTGACGACATAACTCTGGCTCTTTAATGCAGGGAGTCATGTCTTGCACAGAGTTATGTATGACTCCTAAGATGATTTTATAAAGATATAGAATAATCTATACACAGACACACAGAACTGGACATTTCCTTGTAGCCTGGGCTCCTGAATATTTTGTACTTATTGATTTCCAGGCTCTTACAAACCAGAGTGACAGTTTGTAAGAGATATGTCCACCATTGTGTGTGTGTGTGTGGGTATATAGCTATTCCATGTTCTAGCTTCTGAGAACAGTTTCATTGACTTGTCTATAATCACTCTGACTCAGTTATCAGCTCATGCCATAACTGCATGATGAGCAGGTACTGCTAAATGAGCAGGTATTTTTGATCTACGCTATCACTGGAGGGAGGGGTGGGGATTTATCAAATCACTGGACATTTTGGAATTTGATTCCTGCCCCGGTGCGGAAAATAAACACTTTTAATGTGTGGACTAATGTGGTAAGTAGGGTTCCTCAGGGTTCATTATTAGGTCCTCTCCTTTTTAACACATTTATTAATGACTTAGAGGTGGGACTGGGAAGTAGTGTCTCCATTTTTGCTGATGACACAAAGTTGTGCATGTTAATTAAATTGGATAATGATGTACTTTCCCTCCAAAGGGATTTACATAAGTTAGAGCAATGGGCATCTAAATGGCAGATGAGATTTAATGCAAATAAATGTAAAGTTATGCATCTCGGATGGAAAAATAGCCATACAATTTATAATCTTAGTGGAGCAAAAATAGGGGAATCAGATATTGAAAGGGATTTGGGAGTTCTTGTGGACAACCACCTAGGTAACAGTGCTCAATGCCAAGCAGCAGCTGCAAAGGCAAATAAAATATCATGTATTAAGAAGGGTATAGAAGCAAGGGAAGCAAATATAATTCTGCCACTATACATATCTCTAGTACGCCCTCATTTGGAATATGGAGTACAATTTTGGGCACCTCTACATAAAAAGGAAATTTTAGAGCTGGAAAAAGTACAGAGAAGGGCAACAAAACTAATAAGGGGAATGGAGGGGCTAAGTTATGAAGAAAGACTAACCAAATTAAAGTTATTATCTGTAGAAAATAGCACCTAAGAGGAGATATGATTACCTTATATAAATACATCCAGGGCCAATATAAAGCTTTGTCAAGTGAGCTTTTTGTACCAAGAGGTTTTCAACTGACAAGAGGACATCCCTTGAGGTTAGTAGTAAAAAAGATTTCACCATAAAGAAAGAAAAGGGTTCTTCACAGTAAGGGTGGTTAATCTGTGGAATTCTCTACCAAGGGAGGTGGTGACAGCAGGTTTGATGGATAACTTTAAAAAGCGAATGGATATATTTTTTAATTAAAGGGAATTCAGGGTTTCCTGGTTAATTAGAGAGAGAGTATTTATCAAGGGAGGAATCCGATCGCCAGTATCTGGGGTTAGGAAGGAATTCATGATTCCCCCCCCCCCCCCCCCCCCCCCCCTTTTGAAAAGTTTCACAGTTTCAAGCTCTAACAATACCTCCTAGATATGGAGGTTATTTCAGGTGAGCATATTACTATTCCGTGTGTTTCTACCTGTCCCTTGATTGATTATTTATTTCTACACCAGGAGAGTGTGCACTTTTTCCACCCCACCCTTATATTTTTTTCTGCCTAAGCATTGGGCACTTACGTGAACAGAGCCCTACAAAAAGTGGCAGTCCTCCATAAACATTTAAGGGAATTTTAGAGATATTGTGGCATTTGAATTAATCGGTTACCACACCATTTTTTTCTTCAATCAAATTCCCGCACACAGAAGCGTGCGGTCCATCAAGTTCAACCTTTTAAGATCTCCTCTGATCTGCAATATATGGATTAGTTGTTAATTGATCCAGAGGAGGGCAAACAGAAAAAAATACCAAGTAAAACTTAGCAATTTTAATGTTGGATGTGTGGTCCCAACTAAAGTCTTAGCGCATGGTCAAATGGAATGATCAATCAAATTCCTGCACACAG
The DNA here is from genome assembly GCA_027410445.1 of Discoglossus pictus. Classification (NCBI taxonomy): domain Eukaryota; kingdom Metazoa; phylum Chordata; class Amphibia; order Anura; family Alytidae; genus Discoglossus; species Discoglossus pictus. The sequence goes on from CM050171.1 coordinate 95,253,618, forward strand.
CAGGAACAAATACATACTAGTTTACCACAGATCAAGTCCACCTCAGGGATTGTTATGTTGGATGTGTGGTCCCAACTCATTGCCAAAGTTTCACTTGGGTTTTTTTTTCTGTTTGCCTTCCTCTGGATCAATTAACAACTAATCTGTATATTGCAGATCAGAGGAGATCTTAAAAGGTTGAACTTGATGGACTGAAAGTATTTTTCAACCTCAATTACTTTGTCACTATATAATGTAAATATAGGATTTCAGGGTCCCATTTGTATTGCAGGTACCTAGCACCTAGAGACTAGAATGAATGTTATGTCCGTTTTATATCAAATAAATCCAAATAGTTTTTTTTAGCATCCGCATCTAATAGAATTTATCTGTGGAAACCATTTTGGAATATTTCAACACTCAATCAAAACATTTAAACATGGTTTTCCTACACCTTGAAAAATAAGGAGCTCTATCAACTAGATAAATAGTATATATTAATTTAGTAGTGTTTTCTCAGGAATGTTATTACTATCAACTTGTAGGAGGTGGCAAAACATTTTACCATGCCATCATTCTGTAGCCCACAAAACCATTTTAGATTGGGGTTGACCGTCACAGACCAAAAACAGAAATACAAAGGAGGCAGATCCCTCCTTGTGCCATTGGCCAGTCTGTTTATGGAACAGATTACCTTTTAAGTGTTATATATATATATATATATATATATATATATATATATATATATATATACTGTAGTATTTGGGATAAATTAACTAGGCGGGTTAACGAAGATGAGAGGTTTCTCAATTGTTAGATGAGACATCTTCAATACTAAAGTGCCTGTTTTGAAAGCTGGGAGACATGACTTTATTGATTAGGCTGCACAGAATAAAGTAAGATCTGTTTAGTTCTTCACCTTTGTGAATATAGCTATTTTCATTTACTTCTTGAATGTGCTCTATTTATAGGTTTTCATATAAATAGCTATCCAAAAACAATTCTAAGAGTAACTGGTATAAATATCTGTTCCCCAAAACACTCTTCTGCAGTAGCTTGGAGAACTCATTTCAAAATAGCTCAAATATAAAAAAAATCTGTACTTTTTCACTATATATTGCATGCCACTGTTTAATTAGTATATTGTATTCATATCCCACCAATCGTTTGAATGATGGTGCAGCTGAGAAAAAAAGTAAAGGCTAATTTAGATTTCCTTAAGTTGACATTTCAGTTGTCCATTAATATTGTTTAACTACTTTTATTGGAAAAGTTAGAAATTATTGGGTAGATACACATATTGATGACATCCAGTGTAATAGCACTTGAAGTAATAAAAGAGAGATAATGTAAATGGGCCTTGTAAAATACAGAGTTAGTAATTAGAAGATAAGACTAAATTAAGTATTCCAAGTTAAATGGGTTGAATTGCATTAGAAATATCCTTAATTTCTTTATAACCAGCGGAGAACACAGAGTTTTAAATAAAATGACTGCATATGTAACTGACAAGTGCTTTCTATTTAATGATATGAAAATTAAGTAATGCATTCATAGTTTTGGGAATATCTTCATGGTTTTAGCAATATCTTTTTCTTACGGATTGATTAGGAGTATATGACATGACTAAAATAGTCTGCATGGTTGTAAGTGTATGCATGAAAAGATCAAAGATTTATGTGTATCTAATTGCTTCCAGTGACCATTATTTACATGGAGTAATAAAGTTAATGCACTACTAATTTATAGTGCTACATAAATATTTCATTCTGTTATTGCCAAAATATGATTGCACCTCAAACCAAATTGAGAGTTCAAAGCCATCTAGAATTACTTCTCGAAACTCCATTTTTATTTAAATTTAAATGTGATCTTTTCAGAGTATGATACAGTATTGATAAATTATTCCAGCGGAGAACTATGGGACAAAACTTGCATAGTAGGTCATGAAACAAACTTACATGAAGCTTATGTACCTACCAGAGAAGAGAGAAGCTACCCAAAGATAGGAGCTAGGAAAGGGGTTATGTATATAGGAATATGTGGTGTTGGCTTTCTGGCTCCTGATTTAACACAATTAATAAACTCTTAATATTATTTTGACTGTTTTTTAAATTTTCAACTGGCATGATGAGGAAGAAGGTCATAGATCTGGAAGATAGGGCAAACTATGGGGTGGGGTAGTGAAGCACACATTTTCACAGGCCACAACTACCAAAATAATACAATATTTTAAATGATATTAATGCATGTTATCACAGATGTTTAAATGAGTGCACAGAAATATCCAGAGCTCAGGAGGCAGGCAGATTTAATAGGAGCCAGACAGGCTGCTTTCTAGTTTCGAGACTGGAAGGAAACACTCCATAGATATGCATTATACTTTGGAGCCAGCAATACAAATGTTATATATATATATATATATACTATATATATATATATATATATATATATATATATATATATATATATATATATATATATATATATATATTATTCCCATGAGTATACTTTGGTATTTATGGCTGCAACATATAATGCATCCCTTTGAAGAGCTTCCTTCCAAGTCTCTTAGAGGAAAGAATAATAATAAAATAAACAAATATATATCACACACACTACTGAATCTAGTGGACTTACCCTTCTCTGTGAGCTTCTCCTTTTTCCAACTCCTGAATAACACCCAAAAGCACTTTAATTGTTTCCTGGCTAGAACTTATCAGATTCTCCATTGTCTGGAGCTGTGCTTTTAAGTCTATCACTTCTGTGTGAGGCACAATTTGTTGGCATTCATCACTCAAAGCAACTGCTGTTTGACAAGGCTGATTTTTTTCCATAGGTAAAACATTTATCTGAAGGTTCTCTTCATTACATTCCGTTGATTGACACTGTGACTGTGTTGAACAAGATTTTGTATTTACATCTTGGGTTTGTAAGCCATTAAGATGTGAAGTACTTTTATTGTCTTCTTCTGTCAATGGGCAAACTGTTCGTTCAAGATCAATTGATGAATTTGATTCATCAGGGTCTATCAGGTTTGGGTTAAGTGTAGGTGAATGGATTGTGGCTTCTTCTTTCAAAAGCACTTTTACATGTGCTGGTTGATGGGATGGCATGTTCGCAAGTGGCCCTTTGTCATATTTGGCTCTTTCATGCAAATGGCAGATGACCTGCTCTGAAGTAGAGTTTGCTGGGTTTTGAAGTAAAGGGGACTCTTTAGTACAGCTGTGCAAATCGGTGCTTTGACATGCATCTGAACAGTTGCTTGTTAGAAGCTGATGGATAGTATCCATGTCTTCACTAGAATGTATTGTCAATTCAGCAACAACTTGATCATTGACCCTGCTGCATTGAATAGTCTCCCCTGAGTTTCTATGGTCTTTTTTATCCTTCATATCTATTAAAAATCCATTATTTTGACTTTTTAATGAATCCACTCCAGCAGCATTTTTTAAAATATTCCCTTTTTTGCGATCCAATGGAAAAGTCTGATAACGCTTTTTCAGATCTGGTGAAGTCTGAACTCCTGTGCTCTTAGTTACGTTGGGTATAGACCTTCGAGCAGGCACTGTCATGTATTTACGATAAGCTTTGTAAGAGATAGATTTTGTATCTTTTTTCTCAGTTTGCGGTACAGTTGAAAGCTGTTTATCCCGTTGCTCATTTTGAGCCTCACAAATATCTTTAAATCTCACTTGGAGTGCTTTATTCCTCTTTTTAATCTGCCGGTTGGGGTCCAATGCATATTTCATCTCTAAGGCAAGTGAAACAGCCGGTTCTACTTCACTTTCAGAGGATGTCAGCACACTTTTATCCCCTGCTTTGCTCACCATGGTTCCTAGACACAAAACAATATAATTATTCCATGAATCATTCACATGACAAGTATATGTAATATGTGCTCACTTAGGATTTGTCCACCCCTGGCTTAAGGACACCATTACTTAACAGCCTGGTTGCATAGGCACCGAAAATTATCTTTGGTATGTAAAATTTGTAAAGGTTTAATAAATCTCTGTAAATGCCCCTTCTCCTGACTCCTACAATTTCTAGCGCCTAAAAATTTGCTTGGCTCAAGTAATATTTTGGTACACCCAAGTTAATCTATGCATCATAAATGCAGTATCACGTAATTGTTGCTACTATTTCACTTATTTAATATATTTGGTATAATATAATAGATAATTAATCATTTTAATATGTGTTAGTCAAACGAAAATATGCTAAAGTGACATAGGCGCTATCATGCAAATACTTACAGTATTATGTTGCAATAAGTTGTGCAATAAGTTGTTCTCTTCATGTCATCAAAATGTTTAACCTTCCCATTTTGATACATACATAATGTGTTCACATATTAATGTCACTGCTCTCAACCTTATTTTTTTATTACATGTCTGAGACTTTGAATGACAAGTTCTCATGAATACCAAATAAAGTTAAATGGCTAAAACTATAAAGACAGAAAAATCCCAAAATAAAATAGCTTGTATCATATTTTAAACGTATACATTTTGAACCCACATTTTTCTGTGCAGTGTTTTGAGCCCTATGTTTTACAAATCTTGAGAGACATTGTTCTTCCTTATATTTAGTGTTTTGTTTTGCACCTTTTTGTAATGCACTTACAAAAATGTTTTTATATGTTAATGGGCCAAATCAAGAATATTTAAAAGTAAAAATGTACCATTAGTAATAATATTTGCAATTGGTTGATATTGGTACAAAATTTGAATTTTAGTTACATATTTGACCTTTGATGTTGCTATTTTTAGTCAGACATTACTTTTTGAGATCCTCCTCCTATCTTGCTTGGTCTCGTGTAGTTTGTTAGCACTTACAGTGGGAGGGATTATAAGAAAGAACATATGAAGTTGGTTGAATCCTCATTCACAGAGACTTGTAGGTGTTAACACTTCAATTGCTGTTCTGATTCAACCAACTGGTCATGCTTTTCTTGCTGTGAGTAGGGGAGGATTCAGCTGAGCTAAGACATCCTGCCAGGTAGTAGTTTCTACCTAAATATGACAAATTATGAAGATATATGAGTTCCTCATGCTTCACACAAACCCTTAAGAAATAGGGCAATTCCGTGGCCATATTAATACTTCCTTCAGACATTATCTACATTAGCTGCAAAAAAATAAGACTTTTTTTTTATTCTACAACCTGTTTATGGTGTGTGTTAACATCAAAGAGCATTTAATACATTGGTAAAACTAGTGGTTGAGAGTATTTGTATCATAAATTATTTAACTTCATTTAGTCAGTGCTCCAGATTTTTTTCATGACTCAGTGTATTTATTCAAAGAGAGGATGCAAAAGGAATAAAGAGGAGGTCAGTATTGGTAGATGGAATATGGCTAATGCAATGGCCACATCCTGTTCAGTTTGCTCCCTTTACACATTGCTCGATAATAATTTTAATTTTCAGTTCTCACATACAAAATCTACCCACACTAAATATGAACAATGGGATTGATGGAAAGCTAATACTTCTTTGAAGTTTCACATTAACATGATTAGCCTTTTGTCTATTTCTTTATTCCATGTCTTTGATAGTATGCTGCCATGATGGTATGTTTCGCTGTGAAATTAAATAAAAATATATCCTATTTTGCTTTGTACATCTGATAGCAGCTTTACAACAGTTTGGCTTGGTGCTTTAAGAATTTCAAGAGGAGTAAGCTGTGTTGAATGACAGTATAGAAGAAAATCTCTCTTATCAAGCAGCCAGATTAATGGAAGGCTGTATACGGTTTACAGGTGACACTAAAAAACATGACAATCGGTAAATCAATGATGTGAAAAGGTGTCCGATAAGGATGTGTGCCTTTTAAAGCCTTTATGCAGAAAAAAAAGCACTGGCTGCATAAATCTTAGCAAAACCTCTATTTTATAATCTATCAATATTTGTAATTGTAAGTTAAATTGCCTTGATCATTTTCATAATGATTTTATTAAGATTTTATTCATTAAGTGCGTTAATTATTGCAAGCTGACATTTTAATGTCAACTCCATGTTAAGGTGTGTTGTGCTAGACCATTCTACTCACTAGCTTTCTTTATTTTAACTTGTCATTTGAATTGATTTTACAAGTAGTTCCTAATAGAAAAAAAGTGAAATGTCCCATTAATTGCTTCTTTGAACTGTGTCATAATATACACCAGCATATTGATATTGCAGAATTGTATTTTAAGCTAAAATTAAAGACTTACTTTTGTTATAATCATTTTACATGCATCAAACTTTGAAGGAATTCAATGTATACATTTTATTTATCAGCTCTTATTGCTTAACATTAAAGACCAACTTCACAAAAGTATTAGAAAATATGGTGGATAAGTTGACTAGCATTCCAGAAAAATTGATAGTGACACATACATTAAATACATTCAAGAATGCCTTCTCTGTGCATAAACCTATCCTGATGCTTAACTAAGCATAAACATTTAGATATAATGTAAATATAAACTGGGCCTTCTGAGCTGTCAAATTGTGCCATTCTGTGTTCATTTACATGTAATCTTCATGTGTAAAGGTACAAATAAATATGTCTTAATAACAAAATGAGTTATTGCATCATGTGATTTCTTGAATCATAGTCTACAGCTGTTTGAGTTGAAGAAATATCATCTTGGTTCATTTATTTCCATTAAAACCTGTGAAGTGTTACCAATAATAAAGTTGTGATTCCTTAAAAATAAATGATGTGCTTGAAAACAGCTAGATCAATTAGTTAAATCAATTCCTGTCCAGTACACTGACAGATATTGATGAATTTGAGAAAATGTATATATTCTTGACGTCTAGTGAGATTGTAACTGCATCGTTTTTGAACTGATGTTATAAAAAAAAGTGATAAACTTGTTTGCTGTAGACAGATTTTTCTTTTTAGAGCTTAGTTGTGTCTCCAACTCCTCGAGGAAACTGCCATTATTTGAAGTGTATAAAGAACATTGGGTACAGGGTCTAAAACAAATGAAATATTATACATACCGGTATATCTCACCAGCTAAACAAGATCTGGTGCTATGTGCATTATGTTGGACACTTGGAGATGCCTTGTTTGATCAATATGTCATTCCAACACTACTTATGAAGGGCATGAATGCTTTGAAATGAAAATATCCAATCTCATAATTTCATTTGATAAATAATTAAGATATTAATAACGGTATCCATCCCAATGCTTGGAATAAGAACCTTGAAATGCAATCCTGTCTTTATACAATCTTGAAGATTTACTAGTGTGCACTCATTGACTTGGCTATGCCATAATGGACATACTTGATCGTGTTCTACAAATAACCACAATCAATATATACAATATGAACTTTGTAGTTACTTATAATTGTTTCATAATTTATATGCAAAGGTGTAAATTAGGACCTCATTCCTATGTATGTTAACCCATCTGTGCATTGAAAAGACAATTGCAGTATGCAAACTTTTTTTCTGATTTATGGTTATTTTATCATTTATCCATTGTTTTTTTTTTTTTATTACAACTAAAGACCATCATGCCAGTTGAACAACTCAGATTTAGTAGGGGGAAGCCATTCAAATCCAGTATTTTCAGATCTACACCAGAACCATAATATCTGCAATGCTGAAACAGACATTGGGAGTACGTGTCAGATGTGAATGGGATGCAGAGTGCTTTTTATTTTTCCATAGTACAGGAGCCTGAGACTTTTTTTTTTCAGCCCCAATGACCTTGTTAAGTCCCTTCTTAAAATGATGATAAATCTCCTTGGTTTATGTGTTCTAGTATATTCAAACTCTCCTTCAGCCAAAATGACCTGTCGCAAAAATGCAAATGCCGGAATAAGTTATGTATGCTCATAAAATGGTTACACTGCAAACATAGTCAGCCATGTAAGGTCCAGTTTGCTTGTTTTTGCATTACGTTTCCACTATTTTGCCACTGAAAAGCTGATGTTAGAATTTGAATAAGCATATTTATATTTAATGTAAGATACCTATAATGGTATAGACCATACATTATATTCTTTGGGATTTCCAGCTTAAATAAACTTAGAAATAAGTATTTGTTGCACTAATAACTTCAACATATACAATATCATTAAATATACTATATTTTTTATGAGATTATGCTAATTATTGCTTTTTATGTTTCTAATTACCTGTTAATAAGAGCATTAAATCAACTGTAGAGCATGCAAACATATGTCCATTAATACCATTAACTGCATTTATTTGGGGAAGACCTAAATCCAAATAACTTGTGCCACAGTGAATGAGTATTGAGGGTATATGTAACCTGGTTATGAATTCAGCAGCTTCTGTATGCCTGTGTATCCTTAAAAGATGTAATGAATATTTCAAAGATGAAAGAGCCTTCTAATGCAGATACAAGGCTAATAAAAGAATTGTGGGTTTAGACGCAAATCTCGAGGCAGGATATTATGACTGATTGGCAAGGTGATCGATGCATAGATTATACAGATTGCTGAGAAATGTGTAAATATGTTATCTGATTATATGCTGAGTGTTTTGTTTCATGGGATTTGTGTCCAGGTCTTTACAGCCTAGCCAACACTCAGAATTTAACCTTGACACACACATATATATATTAAACTGTAAATATAAAGTAACCAAGACTTCAGAAATGTTTACATCATCTGCAGACCATCTCATTCGCAGATTATACATGCATTTGTTCAGTTGGGAAATTCCATATACACAATTAAAATCTAGCTGAATTATACAGACCGGATAATTGCTTACAACTTAATTCCATTGCTCCTATAATATAGATGTGGTTTCCTCCATAGTGTTGATTTCGATAGATGGGCAAAATAACTTGGCTCATTCAATATTCTGCTTAAAATGACAAAGGGGCCACTGCGCCTGTGGGGTTTAGTCCTTGATGAACCACTACTTTTTAAATATTCCATTTAAATGGTGTATACTTGCTGCAGCTAATGTCAATCCAACCTCATGATAATTTCATAATTACCTGAAATGTGGCAGTATAGCTCATATATATGAGGCAGGTACGCTGACACTGCTCCTAGCATGAACAAGTAGCGTTGTTTAAATTACCATGAAGGTCCCAAGAGATCATGCATCTTTTTTTTTTTTTTTTTTGTCAAATCTGGTATGAATACTAGATAGAAGCTTGAAATATTCATGTCACATCTTTAGTGATTGGGTTAGACATATTGTCTTACATTTCTTTTTCAACAAATGTATTGAATAAACATCCATTTTGCTGTTTGATGATTAAATCAACATCACATCATTAAAATAAATTCAGTATCATTTAAAAAGTTGGTATCATTGTGCATTATTTTGCAGATTGCCTGAAGCAATGATGCAGCATGATGATATATTCAGAAACCATGGCGTTTTTATATTATAATTATATCATATTTTTTGCAGAAGGTACCAAACGCACAATATTGATAATATTATTTCACTCCAGGAAAATGCAGCTCCAGTCTGCCTGTTTTTTCACACAAACACACACACACATATTATGATCTTTTATATCTTGTATGCTATCTATTGGCAGACCTGTAAATATGGTTTTGAATATAGATTTCTGTTTAGTTGCATGCAAGATTTTATTTCTTAAGATGAATATATCAAAGCAGTCCTGCACACATTTGCAAATTACAGAATATTCTTACCTTATGTATCCTTAAAAATAAGTATATGACTGCAAAGTTCCCTTTTGATGCATTTCCCTCTGATCAGTTCTACAAGCCTACTGGAGAATGATCCACTGTGGTTCAGCATCTGCTGCAGAATATTGCTTGCAATCTCCTTTGCTTCCTGAGAGTTGATAGCTGTTATAATAAAGCAGTTGTCTTAGGTTATTAAAACTTGTTTGTTTTAGGTTTTTCTGTAAAGGAAAAAAAAAACTGGAGGTATGGTTAGAGCACAAACACAAAAAGATGCTTCCACCACGAAGCTACCACTCAAACTGCATGCAAACCATAGAGATTTTGCTATAGCATTTCCAAGGGAAGGAGCGCCACCTTGTGTTTCATTAAATAAATCAAAATGTAGAAATATTTGATACATTATTACCTATTTAATTTATTTACGTAACCCCTGACTCAGTCATGTGATTTTCCGTGTAGTAGTTTCCTGTGCAAACAGGGGTCAAGAGATTAATTTTAATTTTTACCTTAATCTTTTAAATTACATTTCGTGCAAAATAACTGCAGGTTTTACTAAATCATTTCGAAGCATTGTGATAAAATAACCTTTTTTTCACCGTTATCTGAAACGTCATGTTTATTGTAATGTCATAGCATATAACCTTTTAATCTATTTTTTTTTTTTTAATATCCACAACATTTATAGATTTAGTTTAGCAGAAACTTTAATAATTTTGATTTGTACTTTAATTTTCCATTTTCATCCTAAACGTTGAAGCTGTGCATATTGTATCACAAATTAATAAAAAACATTATTTTTAAATATTGCAGAATGTAAGCAGGAAAATCCTAATTTAATTCCTGATCCAAATACAGGATTTGAATTTTTAGGAATACCCCTTGTGACATCACATAACATGTTTACACATAAATATGCAGCCAATGACAGTGATTAAAAAGGCAAACCAATCTGCCAAATTGCTATATTTGTGCTGAGTGATAAAGTAGATGTATTGATTTCAGTTTCAGATTACAAGCCACCCTTCCGCTTCATAAGACAGATAAAACATTTTTGCTTGGGGAGACCATAATGGTGGTGTCCAGCACTGCAGATAGTAGGTGTTTGTTTATTTATTTATGCCCTGAAATATTTTTATTCTGTATCTTTAAAGGGACTTTAAATATTGATTTTTGGTGTCCTGAAACTCACATATTTGTGTAGCAAACATCTATACGAGCATATTTTAAAATTTACAAAATTATTTCTAAATAGAAGATTGTTATTAACATGTTATTGTTATTAAATTCATAATTTTGTAAAATACATACATTTTTGCAAGTGTTAAAGGTCCAGTTTAAAAATTAGCTAGATGTTTTTTTCATTGATCTTCAATAAAATTACTATTTAGTGATTTTAGAAAAGCAATATTCAATCCTAAACTTAATATAAAACATCAGCTTCTAAACTCTCAGTTATGCTATTGGTCTTCATTCCATATGAGGTCATCAAGGGTTGGGAGCAACATGGACTGTGCGATGAGCCTAACTGATCTGGTACAATCTTATGTCAAGAAAGGAATATATCTTACTGTGGTAAATTGATTTACCTTGGCAAGGATACATTATACAGATGTAAATATGAGGTTAATTGGAAACAATCTTGAGGACACGTCAGTGTCCCTTTAAAGGGTCACCAATCGTACATTTGCATATAATGATCTGGAAGTGTCGTTCTAGAGCTTGTTGCTGTTGGATTTAATGAAAGACATCTATTAGAAGCAAAGAGCCGTGCTAATTAGCACGGCACTACTATTACTTTATTGACCCAGTTGAAACTACTTAAGAACCTGCTGTGGTTTGAACCGATGGAGATATCCATACTCTGAAAACACCAGTCTTTGTTGCTAAGCAACAGGTAATGTAATTGATTATTGGTATATTTTGGCTCACTAAGCAAAATAAAAAGACTATCACCAGTAATACTTTTTATGCCTTTAATTTGTTCATCTCAAATTGTCTTCTTGTTTAGTCATTTATATACTAAGTACTGAGTTTGTAACTAGTGCCAATACAACTGTAATGAATTATCCAACATAAAGAATACTTTGATTATATTTAGAAAAGCAGGCTGAGATTGCGGATTTAAAACAAACGTAACAGTGAGAAAATGAGATGTCCATAGAAAGCAGATGAATATATAGATCTATTCTCTAATAAACTGGCAAAAAACTGAGATAATTGCCATTTGTAATAAGTACTACACATTCGGATGATCCCAGAGTAAAAAAAAAGAAGAAGCAGCCTTTACTTTTGATATTAATCAAGGTAATAAGTTACCAGATGGAATTGAAAACCTTAGCATAAAATTACTAATAAATTATTACACTTAATTATGTTTCTTTATTCATATAACTATACCATAATAATCCCCACATTCCACTAAAGTAATTGATCACTGTATAGAATATTTATTTATGTATTATTATTATTGCACTGGTAGAGTAAATTTAGATCTAAACTATAATGCAGAATGCCTAAAAAGTGGTTTATCAGACTGGTGTACGTTGTGTTCACTATTTATTACCCTATTATTTTTTTGTATTTTAAATAGCTTATGAAACCAATCTACACCTTTTCATCCTACATGTGTATCCCAGAATAAATCACTATGTACCCTGCTCTTTAAACCCCACTCTTCCCCAAACAAGACTTACTATTGTCACACATTTATTGCCTTAATGTCTTTATCTTTTCTTTTTTCTTTCTATTATATATATATATATATATATATATATATATATATATATATATTCTAGATTTCTCAAGATACATATTGTAGCTATAGGTAAAAGAGAAGGGTATACTGAAAGTATACATATATTTTCGACTTCATAATAAGTAAGGGACCTCTGAATTGGGTCCATTGTTTTCATTACCTGCAATCTTATGTCAAAAAAAGGAGTCTCTCTTTGTTCAGGTGACTGCAGCCTAGACAATAGATTCAATAACTCGGGGCCTTTCAGTATTTAATGCCAGTGATCTCTAATTAACAAAATATATGAATCCTTGTTTGTGGATGGAGCAAAAAGAATGACCCCTCAAAATGGGAAAACTTCAGTGTACATGTATAAATAAGCTATCTTACGGCCTGCACATACAATGAGCTGTATGACCCCCCCCCCCCTCCCCAATTATTGTGTCTCCTACATCCCTGGTCCCTCCTACAAATAATATAATATGAACTAGCTACTTGCCAGTCAAAAATGGCTGGAGTGAAATTGTATGGCAGGCAATGCTGTTTTCCACACATTGCCCGTCAAAAAATACGGGAATACGTTTTCCCTGCCTCTCCCTCCCCTGTGTGTCCTTCCCGCCCTCCCCTGTGTGCCGTTCCCTGTGTGCCCTTCCCCTGTGTGCCGTTCCCTGTGTGCCGTTCCCTGTGTGCCGTTCCCTGTGTGCCCTTACCCTGTGTGCCCTTACCCTGTGTGTCCTTCCTCCCTCCCCTGTGTGTCCTTCCTCCCTCCCCTGTGTGTCCTTCCTCCCTCCCCTGTGTGTCCTTCCTCCCTCCCCTGTGTGTCCTTCCCCCCTCCCCTGTGTGTCCTTCCCCCCCCCCTCCCCTGTGTGTCCTCCTCTCCCGTTCCCTCCTCTCCCTTTCCCTCCTCTCCCTTTCGCTCCCCTGTGTGTCCTTTCCCCCTCTCCCTTTCCCTCCTCTCCCTTTCCCTCCTCTCCCTTTCCCTCCTCTCCCTTTCCCTCCTCTCCCTTTCCCTCCTCTCCCTTTCCCTCCCCTGTGTCTCCTTTCTCCGTCCCCCCCCTTTCCCTCCCCTGTGTCTTCTTTCTCCGTCCCCCCCCCTTTCCCTCCCCTGTGTCTTCTTTCTCCGTCCCCCCCTTCCCCCCCCTCTCCTCCCTCCCCTTTGTCTACTTTTCCCCTCTCCTGTCCCTCACCTGTTTCTCCTTTCCCCCTGTACCATTCCCCCCTTTGTCTTCTTCTCTCCCTGCCTTGTGTCTCCCCCCCCCCCCCCCCTCTCCCTCCCTTTTCTCCTTTCACTCCATTTTCTCCTTTCCCTCCATAGTCTCCTTGCATGCCGCGGCCGTGCTCATCACAGAAGTCTCATGATTTTTTTAAGCCCGTTACTCGGAAGCCGTTCGGAACCCACAAAAAGACACCAATTGAGTGTTTTTTCACCCGTAAACGGCAAATGAGCCAGAGGGAGAGGGGGGCAGAGAGACACAGGAGAGGGAGAGGGGGGCAGAGAGACACAGGAGAGGGAGAGGGGGGCAAAGAGACACGAGGGGAAGGAGAGGGGGGGCAAAGAGACACGAGGGGAAGGAGAGGGGGGGCAAAGAGACACGAGGGGAAGGAGAGGGGGGGGGCAAAGAGACACGAGGGGAAGGAGAGGGGGGGGCAAAGAGACACAAGGGGAGGGAGAGGGGGGGCAAAGAGACACGAGGGGAGGGAGAGGGGGGGCAAAGAGACACGAGGGGAGGGAGAGGGGGGGCAAAGAGACACGAGGGGAGGGAGAGGGGGGGCAAAGAGACACGAGGGGAGGGAGAGGGGGGCAAAGAGACACGAGGGGAGGGAGAGGGGGGCAAAGAGACACGAGGGGAGGGAGAGGGGGGCAAAGAGACACGAGGGGAGGGAGAGGGGGGCAAAGAGACACTAGAGGGGGGCAAAGAGACACGAGGGGAGGGAGAGGGGGGCAAAGAGACACGAGGGGAGGGAGAGGGGGGCAAAGAGACACGAGGGGAGGGAGGGGGGGGGCGAAGAGACTTGGGTGAGAAATGGGGAGGGGGGAGAAAGAGACACGTGGGTGAGAAATGGGGAGGGGGGAAAGAGACACGTGGGTGAGAAATGGGGAGGGGGGAAAGACACGTGGTGAGAAATGGGGAGGGGGGAAAGAGACACGTGGGTGAGAAATGGGGAGGGGGGTAAGAGACACGTGGGTGAGAAATGGGGAGGGGGGAAAGAGACACGTGGGTGAGAAATGGGGAGGGGGGTAAGAGACACGTGGGTGAGAAATGGGGAGGGGGGAAAGAGACACGTGGGTGAGAAATGGGGAGGGGGGTAAGAGACACGTGGGTGAGAAATGGGGAGGGGGGTAAGAGACACGTGGGTGAGAAATGGGAGGGGGGTAAGAGACACGTGGGTGAGAAATGGGGAGGGGGGTAAGAGACACGTGGGTGAGAAAATGGGGAGGGGGGGAAAGGAGACACGTGGGTGAGAAATGGGGAGGGGGGGTAAGAGACACGTGGGTGAGAAATGGGGAGGGGGGGTAAGAGACACGTGGGTGAGAAATGGGGGAGGGGGGTAAGAGACACGTGGGTGAGAAATGGGGAGGGGGGAAAGACACGTGGGTGAGAAATGGGGAAGGGGGAAAAGAGACACGTGGGTGAGAAATGGGGAAGGGGGAAAAGAGACACTGGGGAGGGAGTGGCGGATGAGACACTGGGAGGGCGGAGAAATTAAATATTATCCCGTCATTTGTGACGGTAGGCCTGCAAAGGGTGCTGAAGGCGCTCATTGCAAGGCTCGCAGAGAGGAGAGAGTAGGAGAAAAGAGAAAGGGAGAGAACACAGAACAAGGAGAGAGAGAAGCCGTGCATAGCAAGGCTTGCATTGCCGGCTTTACTGCGCATTGCGAGTCTCGCATTGTGTGGCAAACCGCAGCATTACTATGCTTGAACATTTTATGTCGTCATTGTTGACTGGCAAGTCGCTAGTTCGATTCTAAGATCAGTACAGATATCCTTCACGTAGAAGAGATTGGAGAGGTGTAAAACCTGAATAGTTATATTACCTAAATAAAGTTTCAGAAATGTTGTTTAATGTACTTGTTATCATTTGTATTTACAGTTCTACCCTTACAGGACCATTGTTGTGAGTACAAGGATTTCGAATATAAAATCTTAAATGTGGATAATGACCCTGCATACGGAAATGAAAGCATTAATTAGAACGTTATTAGAAAGCAAACATTTTCTTACAATTTCAGAGTTTTTTTTGGCAGGCAGTAGCTTGCATCTTTGCTAGTTTATAGTTAATCAGTTGGAAGGTTTAAGTCATTTTTATGTTTGTAATAGACAAGGCATTGGCACATGCAAATTTTAAAATTCAAAGCCAATTCCCTGTTGAAGTTATTTAATCCCATGAATTTGTGTAAACAATAAAAACTGCTTGCTGGCTGATAAATCCAGTGTGCAGTTTATATTACATATTTATAGTAATAAAGAATACAATTAGTTTACATATAATTTATTCACATTAGGTTACATTGTGTTTTCTTTGTTGAAACCGTTCTTGCTAAGGCTTTATAAACATACAGTTTATTACCGAAAGCTCATAAAAATTATTTTTATAATTTTACTTTTATTGCTATTTTGTATCGATTTTTGGACCGTCAATTAAATACTTAAGCAGGTAAAACTGATTTTTGTGCAGAGTAGATTTAGTCTTTCAGAGACTTGGCTATCATGTGAAATCTGCATTAACTTCAACCTAGAAGGGTGGGAAGGTGGATGATTGTCAGATACAGCACTCTACATGCTTTTCTGCACACAGGAGCGCTATGTGAAAATAGCGCTAAACTTGGTGTTTTATCGATATAGCGCTCAGACAGTGCTACAGCAAATCGGAGAGTGCTGAGCGGGGACTTAAACACTCAAATGGGGTTTCAGCACTAAAATACAGAGATATAGCGAGGTTTTAAGCTAATTGGCAATTTTTTCTGAGAAAGGGAGCACTATAGCAAATCAGCGTTTAAAGGGGTAGCGTTAAGTGGAGTACAATACAATGTACGAACGGTGACTTTTAATTGAACTTTATATTTGTAAAGCTCATGTAATGCTTAAACATATACCTTTAAATGCATAATAGGATTATGGGAGTTTCTTTTGTCAAAGGAAATAATATATTTTATAAGTGAGCAAAAGTAAAGTACAGTGCCATTTATAATTAATTCTGAACTCTATAAATACAGTTCAGAATCCAATCAGATCCAATCATCTGTTTTGCAAGAGCTTCTACTTTGTTAGGGTCCGTAGTTAGATGGACGCCACCCTTCAATCCACTGTCAAAGACTCCTTTTCCTCTTCCACCAGCTAAAATCTGTGCCTTTAAAACAATTTCACGTGCCTTTAGTTTTTTTTGCAGCTTCCAGGGCATCATCAGCGGTGTCAGCAACAAAGAACCTTTGAACATAAGTAGCAGACATTTTCATGAAGTTATTTTAGTTTTGACATCTAGTGTTTTCAGCTTCATGTTTAACCCAGCACCTAAAGAGCAAAGCACAGAACCTCTCATACCCTGAAGACTTCAGGTTTTGGTTGCCAGTGGGATTTGGGAGATTTAGAAAGAAAACTTTGCCAGGTGCCACCAGTCAAATAAATATTTTTAATGCTTAGCGTTTATTTTTAAAATTTTAACAGGATCACAGGGAATGGACCCAATAATTCTTAGGTATTTAAAGGACCTCTGTAATGATCATACAGTACAGTTTAATTTGTTTTTATGATTACCATTTAGCAATAAAATCAATATTTGAAAAAACAATGTAATGTAGATTTTAAAACAACATTTTGATGTTTAGTTTTAGTTTTAGTTTTCAGTAGATTTGCTGTTTTCCATGCCAGGTGTCCATGACTTTTGAAGAGGATCTACCCAGGGGCACTGTCCTTCTATGGGTCTTGGTCTGATAACATTTGTTTATCTGTCTGCTCCTCTGCAGAAGGTATTGACTGCGAACCGAGAACAGGAACAATTTAGAACAATCTTTGCGCAGGTCCTCTCTTGGAGAACATCTGCTTGAAGCAACAATGCTAATTTCAGATATATATTTTTTAAAGCTGCAGGGGATGTTATTTCTTAAAATACTGATTTTATTTCTAATCTGTTACAAAATAAATAAATAAAACCTGTTTGTATGAGCACCGCACTGGTCCTTTAAGGACTAGTCACATGCTCTTATATAGCTGAGCCAGTAAAACCAAAACAAATCCTATAGGACCACTCCATCTAAGGGGCGTGCCCGGTTTCATACAACATTTTAATAATCTAAAAAAAAACTACCCAGTAAAAAAACAGTGCCATTCACTACAATATCTAAAAGGCAATCTAGACGTGAACCTTTTGCTGCTTTTTCTCGTCACTTACTTTTCTAACCCAACTCTCTTTCAGTAATTACTTGTTTGGGGATTTTGTCCCTCTGGGTTGAATAATGCTTTTAGCAATGTTCTCCCCATAAAGCTTTACCAGCCAAGTAGCGGGTGGGTATATATATAGTTGTATGGTGTGTTGTTTGCGTCTCAAACCAGGTGGCTCTTTTAATGCAGGTGGAGTGTCAGCCTAAATCGTACTGGGGTAAACACTTCTGTTAGGATGAAAGCAAATGGTTCAGATTAAACCAATGTTGAATATAATTATAAAATATTTTTTACTTTGTGTAAATATGGATCTTCAGTGGTCATTCATTTCAAGGAGGAACACATTCAGATCATTGAAGAATAATTTGCATGTTTTCATATACAGACAAATTGCCAAGTCACACAGTTTTACAAATTGTGCCCTTAATGTGCCAAGAAAACATACAGTAAATATGCCTTAATAATAAGCTTTTTGTGCTTTATAATTCATATATAAGTCCCAAAATAATGATTGGCCAAAGGCCAAATTGAACAGTGCTCGTAAGGTGTGTTGGCAAATTGAAACTGAAGAAAATTGAAACTGAAGAAATCTGATTAAATCACTGCTACAAATATTATTATTTTTTTACCAAATGCTGGTTACAATTTTTTCCCAGTTGTTTTCTTTGGCACTATATATTATCATTACAAAGAGTGTTATGTTTGTGGTATCCTCTTAAATACTTTCTGCATTGAAAAAACAATGTTGTTTAAACTATAAAGCACACACATTTTTCTCAACTCCACAGTGTGTAATAAAATGTTAAAGGACACCTGTAGTGTGTAGAGAAAAAATATTTTGTATCTCTACGATATATTATTATTAATCACTCATTTGTATTATTATTAATCACTCATTTGTATTCACTCATTTCCATGCATAGTACAAGTAGTCAAAGTATCCATGTTTGCACTCCAATTTCAAGTATTAGCACATTTTCTGTGTTGGTTTTATGACACCATGCTTTTAAAATGTCTTCTCCTTTATTTATCAGTCCCAACAGCTAGCCATGTGTATATGTGTATTTACATTAAACCCTGCCTGTAAAAGAGACCATAATATTTTGTGCAATAATGAAAACATCAGACCACTGCATAGAACTCTCTTGATGCATGGGGTGGTTTCCAAGCTTGTAATATATAAAGAAACTTGATTGACGTCAGAGTTTCATCCTTTGATTGAGTGTTGGTTATTGAAGAGGCACAGAAAAGGGGATTTACCACACAACATGTGTTCATACAATAGGGTTTAGTTTGTTTATTTATTTACTGACTAGCAATACTATAAAACAATATAAATATAAAAAAAATATAAAAACAATGTAGCTTTAACTTTTACTTTGAAGTATACTTTAGATTTGAACAGATCTGCTACTTTCCACCCCAACAGGTGACCAGGAGGTGGGGAAGAACCTGCTTAGGGGAATTGTCTTGAAGGGAGACTTCATCTGTTGTCCTGATAGCACTGTTTATCTGCTATACCTAGCCTAGTCAGAAATTATGTAAGACAGCCTTCTGGACAGATCCTCTTTAATACCTTGCACATGTAATAGAGGGTGAAAAGAAGCAAATCTGTTGGAAACTAGAATGGTAGTTCCAAAAATAACATTTCAAAGTTGCATTTATTTATTGGTAATCAATAAGGGTTCCCTGTGGTCCAGTGATTAGGATTCAGTGCTTTCACCACTGCGACCTGGGTTTGATTCCATTCAGGGAACCAAGAGGTCACATCATCCTGAAGCCAAGCAGAGTTGGTCCTGGTCATTACTTGGATTGGAGACCACCTAGGAATACCAGGAGCTGTATGCTATGGCCCACTGGAGAAGGAACTGGCAACCCACTCCAGTATCTCAATAATGAAAAACGAGTGGATTACCCTGACCATGGACATAAAGATGTGCCTGGTGTGTTAAGGTCCATGAGGTCATGGAGAGTTGGAAACTACTGAATGACGGAAAAAAATAATAATATGTAATTAAACATATGTTCACTGCAGTGGTCTTTTAAGTTACGGAAGCTTGGTGTAGTGCGAGTTATATGGTCTGATACACAACTGTAGAAAAACCTTATTTAAAATTCACTTTATACACCGTTGAATACATTTATAGTTCGAGTAGGCTGAAAGATTGTGCTTTCATTTGTTGACCTTTTAAAAGGAACCTGGCATAAGAGATTTAATTTGAATTTATAATTGAATGTAAATATGCACAACAACCTGATAAGGTTTTAGGTTTAGTTATTTTTTGGGCTGAAAAGTTTGCTCATTCTACAGCTTTTGACAAATTGTACTTATTACAGACCCTTTCAAAGTCAGAGGTATCTTAAATTCAATCACAGCCCTGGTTTTGCAGGTAAATATAAAAATAACATCACATCAGGCTCTTATCTCAAATATAAGACTTGAATACAAAAGTTTTTTTATTTTTTTCTGCAATAAAATTAAAATGCTTTTATGCGCAATAGCCAGATATTGAGAGTTATTTCTGTTAATGACCCCCTCCCTAATCTGGTTGCGAGTGACCACTAATATTCAAAACAGAATTTAGATTTTTAACACTAAAGGAGCAAGAAAAGAGGAAAAACTACTTTCAATCTTGCATTATTTCAAAGTTCACGATTTAAACATTGGTTTTTTTCTCCTGTTTAAAAGAAATGTACAATTCATAATACCATGTTTTAAAATATTGTCCTAAACCCATGATTTGCATTAATGCTTCTTGACCGACACCTATGAACAGTTATACATTCAAAGCAGTTTATTCAGCGATGGGACCAGTAGACATTCTGAATGTAAGACCCTTTTTTCCAGATGCTAAATGAAAATTGTGCTTATGTAATACCTTTATATTATTATATTTAGCGTATTTGAATGGTTTTATCTTTATTAATCTTCAAGGATCAATTTAGCTGTTTCTCCTAGAATACAACATTATTACTGGCAATCAGGATTCTTTTGCAAGTTTCCTGTTTCCCTAAGCATTAAATAGAAGTAGATCTGGGCGCTCAATCACAGGCTCTAACAGATAATTAACCTCAGGTGGCCTCCAATTAAGCTGGGCATTCAGTTTGCATTTTCATTTTTACCTCACACAATGCAATACAACTATGCTCAAGTAGTGTTTGATTTAACCCTTTCCTTTCTGTTGTGAAAGCTCTTTCAGGATATGGGCGTTGTAGTGCTAAAGCAGTCAATCAAAAAAAGGTTCTAAGAATGAAGAACAATATATAGAGACTTGGAAGGAAAGGGCTTAAATACTTATCAATGCACTGTTTAAGTTGGAGATATGGTAATAAACTATGTTTTTGTATATAATGGAGGCTTTTATTCTAATTACACTTTTATTAATGAGACTTGTTTTTTTACTTAGAAAAACATGACTGTGTGTTACATCACACAATAAATAAACATCAGTACATTTTCAGTATTATTTTCATATCTCCTGGCTTATTTTTCACGTTGGGACTTATTTTTATCCTGCTCTTATTCCTGTTTTGCTTAAAATCCTATCCGTGAGAAAATGGAATCTTTCTCGTTATCTGCCCACCAGAGCCGGTGCACTAAATGGAGGCTACAATGTCGCCTGCAATGAGCCGAAGGCGGACCCTCGCGCGCACCTGAAAAACATTAAAAACCTCAATAAATACACACAAAAAATACATAAAAAGCTTACCCACAGCAAGGAGGGCACCCAGGACCTCTGCAAGTGAAGTTACACCTCAATTTAAATCAAAATTCACAAGTTTACACACCCGAAAATACCCTAAGCGTCAGAAAAAATGTCGGACGAAAAAAAAAAAAAACAAACGAGGCTATACGACCATAAAGCAGCAAAACACAACCAAGCACATACAGATTTTCTAAAAAGCCGTACGAGGTAAAGATACATTTTTACTAAGGACGGAAAATCGTATACACCAGCGTAACACATACACATTCGCACCATTTCGGAAGTACACAGCTACACTAACGGCTTCCCCTCGCGCATGCAGCACATTTACACTACACACTGCACACATTGCTGACACTTACACCTCAGCTCCAGAACCGTGCAAAACTACAGTGGATGCTGCAGGAACATAGAAACAGATTGTCATCTCTTCAGCACAATGCTTCCTGCATATATTACTTAGAAATAGGTAAAGTATATTAATTTATTAGTTTAGTCATTATTTCATTGGCATACAAGAATACATATACACAAAAAAGCCCTGCAATGAGTGCCGAAGGTCCTCACGGTAAAAAATGGATAAAACAACATTTCCTGGCTTACGATTTCATGCCCGTAATTTTTTGACGTGCAATTCTCTAGTATCACATATAATATTTATCAAACTACGAAATGTCGTCGCGCTTTGCGAAGTGAGGGACTCAATTTGGGCCGCAAATGCGGACCTTTCGCAAAGCGAGGGACCGCATTTGCGGAAGGTGGAGGCTCCAACGTCGGTGCTCATTGTTACAAACAACCACAGAAGCGGGCCTTTAAAAAAAAAAAAAAAAACTCTAAAAAGCAATGATTAAATACGGACTTGCACAAAAAAATACGAGCCGCAGAACTTATAAAAAAAAATGAAAAAATACGGATTTACACAAAAAAAAATACGAGCCGTGGGACTTAGAAGAAAAACAATTTGAACTTGCAAAAATACAACTTTAACTGCGGAACCGTGCACAGCGGAAAACAAAAAAAACCCCACTAAATACACACAAAAATGAAATAAATAAAAACCTTACCCACAGCAAGGCGGGACACCCAGGACGTCTGGAAGTGAGGTTGCACCTCAATTTAAGTCCAATTTACCGAATTTAGACACTGAAAAAATACCCTGAGAAAGAAAGTGGCCGCCGAAAAAAAACAAAAACAAGGCTACACGACACCTAAAGCTGCAAAACAGCCAAACACATAGACTTTTTTTTTCAAAAACCCATACAAGGTATAACATACACTATTAGCAAGGACGCTAAATCATCCAAACCCGCAAACCACATACACATTCGCCGCCATTTTTCAACACTAACTTACAGAATGCGGAAGTACACAGCTACACTAACGGCTTCCCCTCGCGCACGCAGCCTATTTACACTACACACTGCACACATTGCTGACACACCTCAACTCAACAACACTGCAAATCTACATGGTATGCTGCAGGAACATCAAAACAGATTGTCAGCTCTTCAGCACATTCCTTGCTGCATATATTAATTACAAATAGGTAAAGTATATTAATTTATCATTTCATTAATTATCAAGAAAAAATACATATACACACAAAAAAAAAACACCACAGTATCACAATAAACCACAAAGCCCTTCCCCGCCCGCCTCACAAGGAGCGCCAACGGTGCTCATAGGACACAAACTACACCAGAGAAGAGACTTGCAAAAAAGGACATCAGCGCGGACCTTACAATGAGAGCAAAAGCTCCTACCCAGAGCCTTGCAATGAGCGCCGAAGGATCTCACATGACCGAAACACTTTCTGTCTGTGGCAAACAGCATTACCTGCCTTACAATGTTATTGCCCCGTCATTTTTGACAGGAAAGTCATTAGTAATTAATAATTAGTGATTGCCATATCCCTGTGTTGTGTATTGTAGGAGTAATTTAAAAGTTTTAATAACTAATTGTAACATTTTTGAATAAAGTATTTGTATGGAAAGATGATGTCCTGCTCCATTCATTATGAGGATCCCCTTCTTCCAAGACTTCTCATTCCCTATGAGTAAATGTTCACAATTACATGTGGACGGTGCATCAGAATTTCCAACCCCACCTATTTTTAGAATCAACCATTGGTTGATAAAAACATGTATGTGCAGAGATGGATGCAAATATGTAAGCACTTTGTATGCTTGATTTTAAACTCAATAACAGGGCCCTCCATTCTGTTGTAATTTTATTAAAATAATTTTTGACTTGTATCTACCCTGTTTAGCGCTATGGAATATGTTGGCGCATCAAAATAAAGTTAATAATAATAATAATAATAATACATAGGAGCCAGACATCTAGGAACATGAAAGGATGTATTTCATAGATCTGTTTTATACTATGGAAAATATTCAGGAGCCAGAAGAATACATTTTAGGAGATGTATCCTAGGCTTCAGGAAATGTTCCACACGTGTTTGTCTATATTTAAAGGACCCCAAGGACTTCATAATGTAGAGCAATTAATCGCATTACCACAATTTTATGCAGTGCAATAACGTTAACACACGCTAGCAGGCAAAATCAGCATATAATATAGTTTTGATAATGTTTTACAATAATGTAATGTTTTTTATTATTGAATCTGATATGAGGAATGTCTGTTTTCTTAACTAATTACAATCAAACTGCTGGTTGTAACATTGCTAAGCATATTTTACTTGGAAACATTGAAATGTGTTGGTTAATAATATGATCATTATCCATCTGTCAAAACTATTTTGGGTAAATATAACAGTTTTGTGGTTACACAATAAAAAAAATAGCAAAATTGCAGCTCAAGCTATCTGTTCAAGTAAGCTTAACTGCAGCAATAAACTGATTTAAAGGTACAGTGATCATACATGTAAGACACTCCGATAAAATGCTTTATTCTATAACACTATAGAAATTGTGCATCTGAAATGAACGTGAGTGATTGTCGCGCATACTGTAGCACTGGAGTTAAATAGCCATGCAGAAGAGGGGTAGATGTTTTCTTAATTTATACAGGTTTATAATAATTTCTTGGTTATCGATGGTATATGTTCATAGCATGAAGGCTCTATTAGCTGCACTTGGAGCATGCAAATAATTGGTAGAAGCCTGTTGATAATATGATTTGATTTCCATAGTCTCTTTCTTCCATCACATCCATCCTCTGGTAATTTTGTTGTCCTGTTTTTGCACAGTACATAATTAAACCTATTCATTATCATTGCATAGATATTGTGCATCATTATACAGTGTAACACATTCATTATTCTACTCATATTATCTGTGTGCATGCAGAGGTAAATGGAGGCCATATTCCATGTTGGCAGTATTTATTAAACTTTTGTGCGATATCCTGGTCCTTACAACATGATAACCTTATAGTGCCATCTTTTCTGATGGCATACCTGGGTGTGTTTGTTTCATGTCTCAATTTCTGGCCTCAGGCTTTTTTTTTTGTTTTTTAGTTTAGGGCTCTGTTGTATAGAGTGCCTTTACTTAGATCCATTGCATTCTTATGGGACTTCCCCCACTAAAATAGTAGACTCTCCGTTAACCAGAACTCAAGCAACCAGAGCAAATTGAATAATGTACTTTAAATAAAAATGTAATTTTACAAGGCTCAACAAATGCCAGGAGCCAGGTTGTCATGCCACAAAATGTGTACAGGCACCTAGATTTCATCCACTGTATGTGTCTGTAATTAAGTGTTACCTAGAAGCAGACAGGCATGAGTGACTGAGCCAGTGCAGTGTTGGCGTTACATTCCCCTGGGTTCAGCACCGCACCCTCCAGCCGAACGTACCTGTAAGTGAGGAGTGAAAGCTGCTGCTGCTGCTGGAAGAGCCCTCACTGACAAATATACCGAGCAGAGCATCCTATGTGCAGCTAATCTAGGCCTCTTTTAATAGTAACTCTCAAGCAAGCAGAAACTACATTTATCCGACATCTACCAATCCCTGTGGGTGCTGGATAGCTGAGAGTCTACTGTAAATAAAAAATACAAGATACGCTATTATTCAATAGACAAACTGCAGAAATAAATGCTGATTGTATGACTGGTATGCAATCCAAGCATCGGGCGAGTGTTAAGAAAAAGTGTGGTTTACAGGTGCAGTATACACATAGGTGCAAGAAAGAATGTTTTTGGTCTTTTGTGGAATCCATTAGTTATTTTTATTGTAACTGCTTCACAAGTTGTATCATTTCACACAATGCATAGATCTCTATAAGTATGCTGCAACACTTTCCAATACAGCTTCACTATACTGGGAAACGCATACCTTTCTGATTCTGATAAATGCTTTAACACAAGTTCAAAAAGTGCCACTATATCCATCAGTTAATAGGATACGAATACTCTACATCTAAACTTCACAGACTTGTTTTATCTACCTTACAAATGTATTATAGCAGTGGAACTGCACATAGAAATAGAACATTTTATTGATTTCCTTAGAATTTCTACAGTATATTTTCCTTGTATTTTTGTGCCGGAGTAATTGGAAAATGCTTCTTCGGCATTTGTTTTGTACCATCACAGCTTGATACCAGAATTCCCTGCAACCACCAGCTATTGACTGCTGTTTCAAAGAATCTGTATTCTCCCTGTATTTTTCTGTTCGGTATGCATTAAACATTTTTGATACAGTAAAGGGGCTGGCACTCTTTCGAACAGCGTGCCAAACATGGTATGCCCTGCAGCTGGCAAGTCTTTTTTTAGTCTGCTTCTGTCAGCTGCACTGCCACATCTGTACTTGAAGGAAAACCACTAGATCTGAATATTGTAACACACTGAAAGCACAAAACACAGACTGTACTGCTGATGAGGTCAATCTAGACTGTCCATTCTACAGTATCTACTTACAAAGAGTTGCTTAACTAATCATCAGGATGGCTTTATGCTTACCCTGGACATGCTTGAATTATTTTACTGTATTTCCCTACCACTTCCACTAGAAGGCGGTTTCACTAATCTGCAAACTACTACTACCTAATGTAATGGGGACTCATGTTGGAATAAAATGTAATAAATATCAAAAAGTAGTTCTGCAAAAAAACTTTTTATTAAATAAAAAGATAGATAATCTTATGCAGCTGATCAGTATGTTCTACAATTCAAATGTATATAGATGTTTCATGCATTATGAATGCATCTGATCGAGAATCGGTAGTGTTTGCAAACATTTGTTTGCATGAAAAAAATCCCCAAATAAACATTAATACATTCGTAATTTGTTTTTACAAATTACAGTCCGCTGTAACATTGTTGCACTATTTGGAAAGTCAGTCTCTGCAGCAAAGCATTGTGGGATATGTAGTCTCTTTCCCCCCCACTACAAGGAAGCAAGGAGGAACGCATACATTGATGCTATGGATTTCTGCACTGTGTTGCTGTTGGCTTGAAGGCTAGTATAGGGTTAAAAAACATACTTGAATGCAGTGTTTCTGTTGGTAAGTACCAGGTATCTATGTAGCCAGCTCTGGGGGAGTGGAAACAATTTAAAAAAAAACTGTATGTGTTTAGAATGAATCAATGTAATTTGTGTTTCTGATATAATCAGTATGTGCTAGATTAGATAAAGTTAAAAACAGGGAAACTTCCATATACTTTTAAGGAGATATGCAGTTTATTTCTTCAAATAAAGATTTTGCAAAATACTCACAAAAAAATAATGCATTTTAAATATAGATGAACTCAAATGTATATAGAAGTTTACAAATATGATCAAAAGAGCATTACCATTTTTTTTGTATCTTTCAATGTATTTTCTTTTAATTTATTTAAAAACAAGCATGAAAATAAGTACAGTAGTTTATTGGATATATTACATAGAAATTTCTCCTAGAGCTGAAAGATGTTATCTGGTGAGCAGTGACTCCTGTGTGGTCTTATTTAATTGTTGCTCGACTGAAGTCAAATGACTATACATTTTCCCTGCTGCTGGGGGAACGAAATTGAGCGAGTCAATACAGAATAGTAGAAATCCGTGCAGGTAGATAAAATATTCTGCTTACAGTTCTTTAAAATGAAGAACCAACACATCTTGAGTGCTACTAGTAAAACACCCATGTAAAACATATTTAGATAGCAGTAAATTGTGGTCTAAAATGTGGGTCACCGTTTTGAATTTTGCAAAACAGATTTATTCAGCATTAATCTATTATGTGCCATACTGCACATTTGCCTAAAACATATTTTACAAATATAAGACAGTAGTTAAAAATAATGCTCCAAGGCTTTGACATCTGTCTAATGTTAGATTCATGTTTGTGTGTCAGTATAACTATGTGGATAGTCCCAGAAGAGGCTCAGCTGTGTGTATGATGACTTGATGTTTCATATAACTGAGAAAATTAACATTTTGATTGCATACCAACTCATTTTAGTTGCATTAGCTAAACATATGAAATCATTATTTTATCAATGTACTAAGGAGTTGTCACATGTGTTAATTACATTGCATACCCTGTCAAATTACATTGCCTATATATTGCTGCTCATTTTACGTAAGAAACCTATTTTTCTTCCCCCATCAACATTAGAAGCAAAATCATGTAGTTTAACTTGGATCATTCATTGTTTTTTTTTATTTCAATGAAACACCCAATGAATTTCCTAACCATTTGGAAAAATGAATTGTACAGGGATATATCATGAGCGCTCCAGAGATATTGCTTTCAGAAATACTGACATGAGCATGGAGTAAGGATTTCTTTAGAAAATCAAAATACAGAAAAATAAATTGATATTTTGATATATAAGTATGGATTACATGGATATGGAACACAAGTATTTTCTTTCATGCACACAATAGTTATTTTATTACATAAAAAAATCCTAAATATCCCTTACATTTCCTGTTGGTATCAATTAAGTTTATCTGTGGGCACCTGCAGTATAAAGGTATATAGATCTCATTGGCACACAGGTATGACTCAAGCAGCTGTATGCCTGCTCAATAGCTGCAAAGCCTATAACCGCATTTATACATTCAGATCAGTTTATTCTGCTCCAGATCCTTTATTTAAAAAATAAATGTGTTGTGAGACATTGAGTACACTCTTTCAGGTGTAATGAAATAACAAAGACTTTATTTTCTTCTTAATCCTTTAGTGTAATGTATAATGTCATGCCCAGGGCCTGACTGGACGGTTTTGGACTATGGCTTGTTCCTGGATTGGGAATAAGTTATCCTGTTTATGGTTAAAATTATGTATTTTTTATTGCTTATGGTTAAAATACGATTACACTGTTATACTGTATCTATGTTGGTTGATGTATTATGTTTAATGTTATAGGAATTCTAGTAAAGAAACATATTAGCTATCTGCAGTCTATTTCACCAGCCTATTATGTACAGTGTTGTTATCTTGCAGTGGTTAGAACAATTGTTTAAAGTTAATATAATCACCAGGATGAGCTCATCAGAGGTACAGGTTCCCAGTAAGCAGTGGGCAGCCTATTATGTTACAATGTTGTTATCTCGGATAACTCACTCAGCCCACCTAAATATAATCAACAGGATGAGATCTGATCTCAAAGGTACAGGGTTTTCCTAGTAAGCATGAGCAGCCTATCATTTAGGAATAGGGCTTACGGATTGGCCAGACTGTGTGCCAGAAAATTTTATAAAATGTGCCAATTAATAATGGTATGTCAGTGGTATCTACTTACATAGACAAGGTGTACGTGTCATTCTGTGCATTAATCCCAATTCTAAGGGATTATATGGTGTTCCTGATATTCTGGTCTCCTGAAGGAAGTTCCTGGGCATGGTTCCTGTGTATGGTCCATCTTCTGCTATCAGAGGTGTACAAGAAGCAGCATGATTCTGTTGCATAGGTTTGAACTAGGTTCTTACCAAGTCCAATTGAAGTAGCAGATCGTGACATATAATAGGTCTGTCCTCTCAAAAAAAAAAAAACACTCAGGGAAATGCGATGTTAGTGTATTTTCAAACATTCTCCATACTTAATAATTTAAGATGAGACCAAGTGCCTTGCAAAAGTATTCACCCCCTTGACTTTTGACCTATTTTGTTACATTACAGCCTTAAGTTCCATGTTTAGTTCGTCTGAATTTTATGTGATGGATCAGAACACAATAGTCTAAGTTGGTGAAGTGAAATGAGAAAAATGTATACATAAAACTATTTTTTAGAAATAGAAAACAGAAAATTGGTATGTGCTTATGTATTCACCCCCTTTGTTATAAAACCCTTAAAAAGCTCTTGTGCAACCAATTACCTTCAGAAGTCACATAATTAGTGAAAGGATGTCTACCTGTGTGCAATCTAAGTGTCACATGATTTTACATTACATATGCATACCTTTTCTGAAAGTCCCCAGAGGCTGCAACACCTAAGCAAGAGGCACCACTAACCAAACACTGCCATGTAGACCAAGGAACTCTCCAAACAAGTAAGGGACAATGTTGTTGAGAAGTACAAGTCAGGGTAAGGTTATAAAAAAAATATCCAAATCTTTGATGATCCCCAGAAGCACCATCAAATCTATCATAACCAAATGGAAAGGACATGGCACAACAGAAAACCTGCCAAGAGACGGCCGCCCTCCAAAACTCACGGACCGGGCAAGGAGGGCATAAATCAGAGAGGCAGCACAGAGACCGAAGGTAACCCTGGAGGAGCTACAGAGTTCCACAGCAGAGACTGGAGTATCAATACATAGGACGACAATAAGACGTACGCTCCATAGAGTTGAGCTTTATGGCAGAGTGGCCAGAAGAAAGCCATTACTATCTGCAAAAAACAAAATGGCACATTTTGAGTTTGCGAAAAGGCACATGGGAGACTCCCAAAATGTATGGAGGAAGATGCTCTGGTCTGATGAGGCTAAAATTGAATTTTTCAGCCATCAAAGAAAACGATATGTCTGGCGCAAAGCCAACAAATCACATCATACAAACAACACCATCCCCACACTGAAACATGGTGGAGGCAGCATCATGCTGTGGGGATGTTTTTCAGCAGCCGGGATTGGGAAACTGGTCGGAGTTGAGGGAGAGATGGATGGTGCTAAATACAGGGATATTCTTGAGCAAAACCTGTACCACTCTGTGTTTGATTTGAGGCTAGGACGGAGGTTCACCTTCCAGCAGGACAATGACCCCAAACACACTGCTAAAGCAACACTTGAATGGTTTAAGGGGAAACATGTAAATGTGTTGGAATGGCCTAGTCAAAGCCCAGACCTCAATCCAATAGAACATCTGTGGTCAGACTTAAAGATTGCTGTTCACAAGCGAAAACCATCCCACTTGAAGGAGTTAGAGCAGTTTTGCAAGGAGGAATGGGCAAAAATACCAGTGGTAGGATGTGGCAAGCTCATAGACTTAGCCAAAGCGACTTGGAGCTGTGATTGCAGCAAAAGGTGGCTTTACAAAGTATTGACTTTAGGATGGTGAATAGTTATGTACATTGACTTCTTCTGTTATTTTGTCCTATTTGTTGTTTGCTTCAGAAAAAAAATAAAAAGATCTTCACAGTTGTGGGCATGTTCTGTAAATTAAATGATGCAAATCCTCAAACAATCCATGTTAATTTTAGGTTGTGAGGCAACAAAACACGAAAAATGACAAGGGGGTGAATACTTTTTGCAAGGCACTGTATAAAGTTGACAGGACTATTATGCTGACAGAGAATGTTCCATTACAAGTTTATTAGCTGAATAGCTGAAAAAGAAGGTATAGACCATGTAACTGGTCCAGATATTAGTGTAAACGGATTACCTTTCAATATTTACAAATGCATAGAATACATGTCTATCTGCATAGGAAAAACTATGGCTTCTTAAACTATCCCCTTCTTGTATGTAAGAAAGTTTAGATCCAATCGGGAAGTATTTTTGAAGCCGGTGACATCATTGATCATAAAATGAATGATTTCGTGTACCTAATTCTACATGAGCACTTATACAGTTAATAACTGTAACGGATCTACTGGCACCCCGACCGGGTACCTCCGTTGATGGATGCGTCCTAGTTTGCGTCGAGGCCTACAAGCACCGCACCGGACACCAAAACCACCACAGACTCCAAGGATAGTACATCAGGAACAAGGTTCAGTAGTTACAGCTCAAGGGAGTATGCAAAAGCATAGCAATCCCCAGTATGATAGCGATCCCCTCAAAGAACGAGACGAGACTACGTTTTTAAGGGTAAAGAAGAACTATATTTTAATGACAGGGAATCTCCTTTTATGCAATGGTGCCCTCTGAAGGGCTACACCCACATAATTATCACAACAGCCAATTATCTGCATGGTTCAACCCCCACGTCTCCTCCCCTCAGATAACAGGTAACACAATTAAAACAGACACAATTTTAACCACATTCTGGATGTACCCCAAATACAGGGGGTACACCTTTAAGTCCCGCACCATTCAATATCTCTCACCCAGGGGAACAACATATACAAAAATGGCATGAATCAGACCAGGGGTTCAAAAGTTAGTAAAAGTATGTTTTTACACATAACACACAGACATTGCACATATTCCCCATACAATACACATATAGGACAATAGGTGAGTCACACCTCCCTGGCAACTTGGATACAATCAGACATTAATTAGATCATGCTTCTTTGTTCTTATCAGAGAATGAAAACACTTTGGAAAATGCAAGGATCCTTTACAACTTTCTTATCTCTTGAATCTCTGTAACAGGATTATCTATTAGCCTAGGTCTGCAAAAGTCTGGCTAATATTCTGAGCCAATATATTCTGTAGAACATCAACCAACATACATATAGTAGGATCATATTTTAACCATAATAATCATAAAACAGTTTAAAACAGTGATGGGTTCCGCTACACACCTCCCCCGTGACCATAAGCCGGCATACACGGTCTGATCCCAACGGATCGGCCTGGGGATGTCCGGACAAAAGTATTTGTTGGTCAATTCTCTAGTTTGACAACCCATCAGCATTACTGCAATTCACATTTACTCACATTTCCCATATCCCCAGATAGCTGGGATCTGAGCGCACAAAACCACCGAATAGCGCTCAGATCCTCTTCACACAGTTCAATTGCCATGTAGCTAAAGTCTTTCCCATAGTCTTTCATTATATGAATGGCCTTCATGGCACAGTTATCTGGGGTATCATGGTTCACACAGGGCAAGTACAGAATGACCCCCCTGTATGTAAAGGGCCAGAATGAGTGACTTACACTCTGGTATGGCCGAACACTGGTTCCAAAGGGCAATATGTACCAGGGCCATAGTCGCAGGGCAGGAGGCTGGCAAACAGTCCTCTCCAAGCCAAAGTGGCGAAGGGCACTTCGTCACACATCTCCCCTTTGGGGGGAAGTCTAACCAGGCACCTGGATATTTTGCTGGGGTGATGGTGCAACACGCTGAGGGGACTTGAGGGGCAGAGGCCAGCGGCACTCTGCCCTGATGCCAGCTCTTCTGCTGGTATAACCTGCAGGACCTCCTGCTCTGTACAAGGGACAAAGGGAGGGCAGAGGCCGACTGCACTCTGCCCCACTGTCAGCTCTTCTGCTGGGGTACCTGGGACATATTCCGGCTCAGTAGCCAGGGAAACGTGGGGGTCAGTGGGGGTTAACATTTCCTCTGTTAACCCTGGGGCCACATTAGAAGTTAGCTGGGGAGGGGAATTTGTACTTACCCCCTCCTCCGGTTGTCCCAGTGAGGGTAGTTGGGGATCTGGACAGGCTGCGGGCGCAGAGACCACGGTCCCATCTGCGCCGTCTGGGAGATTGGTGTCTCCCCTGGTTAGGGTAAACTGTCGCTGGGGGGGAAGGATGACACCTTTGGCCCCCTGGGGTACCCACTGCCGCTGTGGAGGAAGGTCGACACCTTCTGCCCCCTGGGGTTCACACTGCCGCTGGGGGGAAAGGACGACACCTTCTGCTCCCTGGGGTTCACACTGCCGCTGGGGAGGAAGGACGGCCCCTTCTGCTCCCTGGGGTACACACTGCCGCTGGGGGGGAAGGACGACACCTTCGGCCCCCTGGGGTACACACTGTCGCTGGGGAGGAAGGACGACACCTTCAGCTCCCTGGGGTACACACTCCCGCTGGGGAGGAAGGACGACACCTTCGGCCCCCTGGGGTACACACTGCTGCTGGGGAGGAAGGACGACACCTTCAGCTCCCTGGGGTACACACTGCCGCTGGGGAGGAAGGACGACACCTTCAGCTCCCTGGGGTACACACTGCCGCTGGGGGTAAGGATGACACCTTTGGCCCCCTGGGGTACCCACTTGCCGCTGTGGAGGAAGGTCGACACCTTCTGCTCCCTGGGGTACACACTGCCGCTGGGGGGGAAGGACGACACCTTCTGCCCCCTGGGGTTCACACTGCCGCTGGGGAGGAAGGACGACACCTTCGGCTCCCTGGGGAACACACTGCCGCTGGGGAGGAAGGAAGACACCTTCAGCTCGCTGGGGTACACACTGCCGCTGGGGAGAAAGGACGGCACCTTCTGCTCCCTGGGGTACACACTGCCGCTGGAGAGGAAGGACGACACCTTCAGCTCCCTGGGGTACACACTGCCGCTGGGGAGGAAGGACGACACCTTCAGCTCCCTGGGGTACACACTGCTGCTGGGGAGGAAGGACGACACCTTCAGCTCCCTGGCGTACACACTGCCGCTGGGGAGGAAGGACAACACCTTCTGCCCCCTGGGGTTCACACTGCCGCTGGGGGGGAAGGACGACACCTTCTGCCCCCTGGGGTTCACACTGCCGCTGGGGGGCAAGGACGACACCTTCTGCCCTCTGTAGGGCCGGTAGAGAGACCTCGGTCCCATCTCTACCTGCCATCTGGAGGTCATCCCAGGACCACTCAATGAAGTCTGGTTCTGCTTGTCGAGTAGGTTGGTGCTGCACAAGGCTGAGCAGGTGTTGGTAGTCCTGCTCCAGCTCCCACTCTCTCGTTACCAGGTGGGTCATGTCTTTGCTCACCTCGCCTTCGTCATCCCAGACATACATGCCCATCCGGTAGTCGTAGATGTCCCAAAACCTAGACCCCTCTGTGCTGCCAAGATCAATATCGTCCTCCAAGGCATCCCATAATAAACCCGGGCCATCATAATCATCCCCCTCCGGTAAGTCGTGTTCAGATGTCCAGGGGGTAAGTCGAACGGTATGCCACCAGAGGGCCTGGTATGCGTTGTCTAGCCAGAGCTCTCGCCATACCAGGGTCTCTAGTCTTGTCACCCACTCATCCAGGGGCTGCTCTCCCAATAGATACATCCGCATCGCCACACGCTTCTGTAGCCGCTGCTCATCACTGGGGAGACTCTCACCTCGCTGCCATTGGGCATCTTCCAGGGCATCATACCAGAGTTCCTTTCTGTCTGCATCCCTGTAGTCCGCGGCCGCCTCCTCCTCCTCATTATGAAACGCTGTCTGAAAACTAGCCGGTTCCATCCTGCTGTAGCCAGGGGCGCTGTACGGATACTAGCGTTGCCCTCAATTTGTAACTCCAAACGTTACCCGTGTCTCCGTGCTGCTTTTCCTCTTACTAGGAAGCCATCCCACCACTGCCAGCCAATGTAACGGATCTACTGGCACCCCGACCGGGTACCTCCGTTGATGGATGCGTCCTAGTTTGCGTCGAGGCCTACAAGCACCGCACCGGACACCAAAACCACCACAGACTCCAAGGATAGTACATCAGGAACAAGGTTCAGTAGTTACAGCTCAAGGGAGTATGCAAAATCATAGCAATCCCCAGTATGATAGCGATCCCCTCAAAGAACGAGACGAGACTACGTTTTTAAGGGTAAAGAAGAACTATATTTTAATGACAGGGAATCTCCTTTTATGCAATGGTGCCCTCTGAAGGGCTACACCCACATAATTATCACAACAGCCAATTATCTGCATGGTTCAACCCCCACGTCTCCTCCCCTCAGATAACAGGTAACACAATTAAAACAGACACAATTTTAACCACATTCTGGATGTACCCCAAATACAGGGGGTACACCTTTAAGTCCCGCACCATTCAATATCTCTCACCCAGGGGAACAACATATACAAAAATGGCATGAATCAGACCAGGGGTTCAAAAGTTAGTAAAAGTATGTTTTTACACATAACACACAGACATTGCACATATTCCCCATACAATACACATATAGGACAATAGGTGAGTCACACCTCCCTGGCAACTTGGATACAATCAGACATTAATTAGATCATGCTTCTTTGTTCTTATCAGAGAATGAAAACACTTTGGAAAATGCAAGGATCCTTTACAACTTTCTTATCTCTTGAATCTCTGTAACAGGATTATCTATTAGCCTAGGTCTGCAAAAGTCTGGCTAATATTCTGAGCCAATATATTCTGTAGAACATCAACCAACATACATATAGTAGGATCATATTTTAACCATAATAATCATAAAACAGTTTAAAACAGTGATGGGTTCCGCTACAATAACCCCAGAGTCTTCATTCACACAGAAAGAACTGTGCAATAAATAATTTGGCTTCCATATTCAAAAAGTAAACAGCAGGAGACCTAGGCATTTGACAAAGCTATAGAGTTCTTTAATTTAAGCTTTGACTATCTTTCAATAACTTGCCAAGCCCTTGTTTCACCCTTTTCATTTTTTTGACATTAGTTTACTTAATCATTTACTCTGTAATCTTGCAATCTCCATCTTGCAAAGCACTTTGGAAAAAAGTGTCATGTCTATGATTGTTAGCTCAAGGGCAAGAGTGATCAACTCTTTTTGTAGTCTGCCAAATCGCATATTGTCAGACCCATGTTTTTTTGTAATCTAGTGCTATGTTATATACATGAGGGATAATAATATCTAACTCTTAAGTTGTTATTATTATAGTCCTTGTCATGTATTAAGTATGTATTATTCCTTCTTAATAATATGTTCATTCATTTTTCATATACAAAATATTTGTCACACTAGCAATTAGGGGAGTTTGTTTGTTCCTTATTTTTCTATGACCTGTTAAATGATTAATTGGATACCTTCCAAAGCTTTATCCTAATTTTAAATTATCATTCTTTTGAATGCACATATGCCTGATTAGTTTAACAACTTTCAAATATTTATACCAAGCTTTCAATTGGCTGCTCACGATGAGGCTGCAGCATACACATCTGCAGGTTTGATTTATTTTGTACCACTTTTGAAAACCTTATTATAGTATTGATTTTTCTTGTGCAAATAACAAAAAGAAAAAACAATTATTGCAGCAGTTAAACATTCACTTTTAAATTCACTTTTAAAAACTCATACAGGCAAGAGGTTCAGTTAAAAAAAACAAATTGGGAACATCCAGCTAACTCCGTGGTAGAAGCAACCCATACTGAAAATATTTCTATATCTTTGTTTACACGTGGCCTATTTTATTCGTTTTGCAAATTGATTGTCTTTATTCTTTCGGCTGTTGGTTAAAGGGATATGTAAGTGAGCTGGATTATGAGTTCATCTGATAGAGGAGATTTAGTAGTGTATGAAAACCATTTTTATTTGTATACCAAAATAAGCATTTAAACACTTACCTTGAAGTTAGCAAAATATCTTTAAATTTCTGTCAGTTGAAATTCAGGGTTACACCCTCCAAACCCAGGCTAAATTGGTATACAGGAGGAAGTAAAGACTGAAACATTTGAATCACAATCTGGCAATTGCTTTCTGTTTTGTTTTTTTTCTCTCTGCCTGTCTCCTTATGGGCAATTTCAGCTGTGACCCCAGCAACCATCATTTCCTTTAGAGGTCACACACTGTACCCTGCAGGGTACACTTTATGTAAGCTTCCTAGGGGTGTTCACATCCACAAATATGCAAGTACATTTAGCAGTAAAAATATGTATTCTATGGAAAAGCTAATCAGTAGCGGTTTATTAGGAAACATTTGAAACCCAGGAAACTTACATTTGCCTTTAATTGCATACTGTCTTGTCATGGACCACTGTAACTTTGTGTACTAATCAGCTAGTGTTAAAAATAAAAGATGAAGCAAATAACTAAATATCTAA
Organism: Discoglossus pictus; assembly: GCA_027410445.1. Lineage (NCBI taxonomy): Eukaryota > Metazoa > Chordata > Amphibia > Anura > Alytidae > Discoglossus > Discoglossus pictus. The sequence continues at coordinate 95,291,109 of CM050171.1, forward strand.
CTTTTTATTTTCAATTGCAACCTTCTCAGAGTTTTCTATTAACTATTTTGAGGATAATCCTTTTTTTAACCAAAAACACCCAAACTGATATTAATAAAAAAATAAAAAAAGAATCCATAACATCTATTGTAATATAGCTACTAAAGTAAGATGTGACTAATCTAATTATATAATGATTTACTTTCTTGAGATCAAATTATTTTAAGAGAAAGAAATCCAAGCTATATATATATATATATATATATATATATATATATATATATATATATATATATATATATATATATATTTTTTTTTTTTTTTTTTTTTTTTTTTTTTTTTTTTTTTTTTTTTTTACTTTATCTCAACAGCATATTGTAATGAGGGTGCATATATTTGTGTGTTTTGTTTGCAGAACTGCTGTTTGGCTGGTGTTATACCTATAGTACTTTTCAGGTGCAAGTTAGATTGAGTGAAGTGTTTGTGCTATTTTTTATGTATTTATTCCCTAAATGTATTCTTTAGCTTTAATCAGTGGAGTATCACACCCTCCACCACCAAAAAGAAAAATAACCAACAATATAGATAGAAATGAAGTGCCCAAAAAATCTTACGATCTAAAGCAGTGCTGTCCAGCTGGCTGCTCACCAACTGATATCTGTGGCCTACTGACGTCAGATGGAATATATTAAACACTTGGGATATCCTATATAAATTCCCAAATGTTTAGTAAGTACATAAACAACATATACGTATATTCATTGATATATACCTGCCAAGGTTCCCAGAATACAGTGTAATAACTATCTCTCAGAATTCTGGGCATGGAACAAGTTTTTTTAACTTGTTTTAGATGGTGTACGGTGGAGGGCTTCTATCGCTCTTTTGCTCACCATATATTCAATTATTGTTGTGTTAAACTCCCTCCTCAAAATATCCACTACACAAGCTAGGATCCGGCCTTACACTGATGAGAGGCAGTAACCGTGAAACAGATGTACGAGGGTGGGATTCCTGGCTTGTGTATAATCCATTATTTGCTTTGCTCAAAGATGTGTGATGCAGCAGGCATATGCTTAAAGGAAGCTATGTTTAAAATAGTTATGGATTGCAAGAGCGAAACCTTTGTGGGCACATTTTCATGTCTCTGCCAAGGTTCCCAGAATGCAGTGTAATAAAAGTATTTATTTTAATTCTTGGCATGAAACCATTTTTTTAACTTGTGTTAGACATTCAAATGTGAACACAAATTTACGATTTATTTACTATAAATAGTCCAACCTTTTCTTTTTATAGGCAGTTTTTTGTATGGGTCAACTGCCAGTTTAGATCATTAGGAAGGAAATAAATGTGTTTCTCAATCTCAATGCTGATTTCTATTTGTGTCAGATGTATACGTGTTATTGTTCCATTGCTTTGGAAAAGTATTTGTTTCTGAAATTCTAGGTCAGTCTTAAGAACTGCTGGAAAAAAAACTATAGTGTAAAAGTGATGTATACGATTTCTCCTGTTCAGGGCAGAATTGCCTGGTATTTTGGGGCTGGACCACTCTAGTGATTGGGACCAGACTGATATACTACAGGATATTCTCCCTGTGAAGGGCACAAGTGAGCTAAAAGAGGTTGCTCTCAGAGTGGGTTATCGTGGCTATAGAACTAATCTATTAAGGTTAGCTCGTTCTCTGAGCACCTCAATTTAGTTTTTTGTGATGTATACGATCATTTGAGTAGTTATCATATCTGTACGAAGGTATCCGAGACTAGAACACAAATAATTGTGTCTCGTGCTACATGATGAAAATCTACAAAGAGAATTCTTAACCTATTTTTGTAGTAGAAATACTGGTATAATATTGTTCATAAATGTTTGATAATAGACTATTATGAAAATAAAAATGTATTAAATAAAGTTTCTTTGTTATGATTCAGTCCTACATTTGTGACTACTCTGACTATAATAATAATGTTCTACCACTTGAAATACTTTTCCTTAAATGAACTCCAAAAGGAAGTTGTTCTGTTTTAACTTAATCTTAAGGAGCATGAAAAAGTAGCTTATACTAACAATTTGTTTTTAAAGTGAATAATTCCTCAGATATGCATTTTTTCATCATGCAAATGAGTATATCACAAATAGCAAATAGCTGATGTGCTAATTAGGATTACTTTCTGCTTGTCTGTCTCTGTGGTGGCAACATCAATGCCTCTAACTTTATCAGGCAGTTAGATCCCCTCCTCTATCTTTATAAAGCATACTAAGCTGCACATTAACATGAAAGAGTAGCACAAGCTATGCTAAATATCTGAAGAATGATTCACTGTAGAGAAAAGTGTCTAGTACTATGTATATATACAGTTGTCTAATGTTCTATAAGATTAAATCAGCTTGCAATTATACTGTACTGGAGACCAGCATCCCTTTGATTGCGCTACTTTCTCAAAATGAAATGGGTCTTGTGAACTAAATAGTTTTTTTTTGGTACTATCGAAAGAACGGATTCTTAAGATTTCCACGTATAAACTGAAGGTACTGGAGCTACTTCCTTGCATTCATGGACTTCTCCCACCTGTCCAAGCAGAATGGAAGAAACAAAAATGGTGGCTCCCTCTACAGAGTAATCCTTAAAGGGATATTTAAGTTTGCTGGATTAATACATTTCTGCACTCTATAGGCAAAAAGCAGCCTATATGTATACATCACATCTCATAAAACATTTTATTTTTATTAATATCTGAAAATCCTTCAGATATATCCTTCAGATGTTGACTCCCCCACGGGGTGTCTACACAACTTCCTGATCCCCGCCCAATCAGCATGCAGCATCCGGGGAGCAATATTACCAACTATTTACCTGCTCTTGCTTGCTCAGCCAACAGTAGAGCAGTGCTTCCTGTATATGCTGTGTGGTGTTGCCATAGCAACTAACAGTGCTATGTCTCAACTCTTTCTAACCGGATTGACCAAAACAAATTATGGAGGGGGTGTTAACCTTAATTTGAAACTGTCAGAAATTACCAAAGATTTTGCAAACTTTATTTGGTATTTTTTCATGCAAACATTTTCTTTTCATATACTATTATTTCTCCCTATCAAATGCACTCATAATCCAGGAAACTTCCATATCCCTTTAATAAAGTAAATCCTAAATTTAAATTTTACTTTCTATAGTATGTTTACCTATTATCAGTTGTAATTGTTCAAAAGAGCATATTATTTATCAAAGATGTCTTCCTTATCTCTAGTAAGCACTTGCAGTGATGCACAGACACGTTATTGTATTACCACACAAAACAATTTAGATATTCTTTAATGGTTCATTCTGATGTCCAGGCAGCTCATTTTAATTGCTATAATCATTTTTAGAGTTTGCTTTTCTACTCATACAATGTAAGCATCCTGCCAAGTCAACACACTCCATGAACATTACTGTTCCGGGTAAATGTTCCAGTCTGTTTTCTTTATGTTATTGTATTAACAGAGTGTGTACTTTTGGAACAACCACTCCTTCACAGTGTAATTCAGATTGATGGCTTACTGCTAGGAACATAAGGAAGTTGTGTCAAAATCACTTTAAATGCTGCTCAGACCCTGATATGGCAGAATAAAAGCTTTGATTCTAATCTACTGTGCACTGACCAGTGGAGAGTACTTGAGCATAATGTTCCTTCAGTTTCTGTGAAAAACCTGTTAGCAGAAATGGGTTTTTATGCTTCTAGGGACCCAAATTACATGCATACTGAATGATTTCTATGCCTGTTTCAGATGTATTTTGCAGTTTTGTCTTAACCTTTGTAACATATTTTGATTGATGATTATAACAATCAGACATGACTTGAAATGCAGGCTAATGCATTTTACCAGGAGTGACTGATAGAATACTGTAAATGTATTTATTAGAATGGGACTTAATGCTCTAGCCTAAATGTAAGAAATACCAAATTTGTTTGGCTCATGATGAAGATGAATGTTCTTCTTTATCTCTTCCATAAAACATGTATTTGCAATAAATTGGGAATGTCACTGTTCATAATGCTTTTAATAAGTAAGCCAATATCTTGGTGTCCACTTGAAATACTTTGTGTAGTAAAACTATACAGGAAACCATTACCAGGGCTTTCTTCTGCTTGCGTTTTTGAGAACGCTATGTGGTGATGCTATTGATTCCTCCCTCCCTTCTCTAAAGTCAAGTTGGAATCACAATCTCGGTCTCATCTGAATGTTTTTTTTAAGGTCTTAAGTACAACTACTACTTTATCACCTGTTGCAAATATTGCTAGATTATAATTACATCTGATTTATTTACAGTAGCTAAAAAATAAATCACATTTTTAATAGAAGGAAGGGCTTGTTGCTTTTGTATTTTTTATATTTAGATACGTTTTCAAAGTGTGTTGCACTCTCCTGCTGTTTAGCGTGGCTTTTGCAGCAGTGCACGAATACATAGCTGCACAGTCACACATATTCATTCACTGATGTATATATGAACACTACTCATTCTGTTCATACCATATTGTAAAGGATCTTGAAGTGTCAAATTTCAAATATACTCTTTGAAAGAGCTTGACAATGAGCAAACATATATATAAATGTGTGTATATATTTATTTCTCCCCCTTCTCTCCACCATGTTCCTCCTCCTTTCAGTTCCCTTGCTCCTCTCTCCCTCTCCTCCCACACCTCTTCTACTTCCCCTCTCTCTCTCTCTCTCTCTGTCCCTTTTCCTTCCCCTCCTCTTCGTCCCCCCTCCTCTTCGTCCCCCCTCCTCTTCGTCCCCCCTCCTCTTCGTCCCCCCCTCTCTTCGTCCCCCCCTCTCTTCGTCCCCCCCTCTCTTCGTCCCCCCCTCTCTTCGTCCCCCCCCTCTCTTCGTCCCCCCCTCCTCTCCGTCCCCGTCCTCCTCCTCCTCTCCGTCCCCCTCCTCCTCTCCGTCCCCGTCCCCCTCCTCCTCTCCATCCCCCTCCCCCTCCTCCTCTCCATCCCCCTCCTCCTCTCCATCCCCCACCTCCTCTCCATCCCCCTCCCCCTCCTCCTCTCCATCCCCCTCCCCCTCCTCCTCTCCATCCCCCTCTCCGTCCCCCTCCTCCTCCTCTCCGTCCCCCTCCTCCTCGTCCCCCTCCTCCTCCTCTCCGTCCCCTCCTCCTCCTCTCCGTCCCCCTCCTCCTCCTCTCCGTCGCCCTCCTCCTCTCCGTCGCCCTCCTCCTCTCCGTCGCCCTCCTCCTCTCCGTCGCCCTCCTCCTCTCCGTCGCCCTCCTCCTCTCCGTCGCCCTCCTCCTTTCCGTCGCCCTCCTCCTCTCCGTCGCCCTCCTCCTCTCCGTCGCCCTCCTCCTCTCCGTCGCCCTCCTCCTCTCCGTCGCCCTCCTCCTCTCAGTCGCCCTCCTCCTCTCCGTCGCCCTCCTCCCCACCTCTCTCCTTCTCCACAGAAAAAATTATCTTTGACCATGACCACAATTGAAATAGACAAAGTTATTTGCCCTAATTTGAAAGTATGTATTTCGAAAGCTTTAACACACTAGACATTTAGCCTTTTTAGTATTCTTTTGTAGGCAGACAGATCAGACAAACAGAAAAAAGCATGAAATTATTTTTGAACCTCTAATGTCTGAGTGTAGTTTCTTTAAGATAAGATTTCCACGTAGGTTCAGAAGAATATAAATAAGCTTGATCTTTTGCTGTTATGTCATACATTTAAGTTGTCTACTTTCAATGTAAACGTGTAATGCTGCTTTAAATTACGCCTAATGGTTTTTTTAGAAGCCTTGGCAAATGCAAAAGAACATCAAATACTGCTTTGCCTGAATAATGAAGGAACACTGCAGAAATCCAATTTGGCTGAGAAATAAGGTGGTTAAAATCTGGATGACAGAGAAAATATTAAACTGGAGCTATCATCTTTGAGCCCCAAAACAATTAGTCACTTCCTTTACTCTGTAAGAATCAGGGAAATATGACAAATAAATAAGTATTTAGTAACTATAACTTTGTAAATATTTTTGATATTATTTGGTTTATAAAAAAAATATATAAAATACCTTTTAGTTTTGTTTTAATTCAACACAACATTTAGGATATACTATGGATTTTTTTTTCTGATTAACATGTTCAGTTTTGTTGTGTTTTTATTGGATAGATGTTAAAGGGCCAGTGTAGTGTTCATGCAGTTTATTTACTAGCACATTAGCCCTACAATTGTTATTTGAAGAGAACAATTTTAATGTAAATTTGATATTTAGCATTGCAGAAGCTCCTCCCCACATTCGGTATCTATGGAATGGGAGCAGAACTGCCCTACTGTTTCTACCTGTTTGTTTTCAGTGATATCTGCAACAAAGAATGCAGATATCTGATTGTATTTTAATGAGGTGTTTATAAGTGACACTGAGCTAGGTAGAAGTGAGATAACTATTGCCTTTACAGTCCCTTAGTATTCAAACATGTAGAATCATATATTAAAAAGTTTGTACCAATCAAAGTTACCTCAGTCCTTAGGTAATATTTTGATTTGGTCTACAGTTCTCATTTATTGATGTGCTTCAAGATATAGTGGGACTTTTTTCACTCCTGAAGAAGCCCTATAGTGGATGAAACATGTTGAGATACTACAATGATTACTACTACCGTGGCTGATTGGTAACGTCAGAGCTAATGCCATCATCTTAAAACACCAGCTCATCTGGAAGCACAGTGGAAACGGAGAGCTGCAACGTGTATGGACTAAAAGATTAACTGTGGACTATAGTCACTGGTCAAAAGGCTTAGAAGTTTCAAGACTTATGCAAACACCTTTTAAAATAGGAGTCTGGTTGTTGGATATAGAATTATACAAGGACTTTCTCCTGGGAAGAATTATTGGAGACTGGGGAAGATCTCCCTCAGTCACCAATGGTAAAGTTTGAACGTAAGCTGTGAAATCAATATTGAAAATGTTGTTGTTCAAATGTTATATGCATAATATGCACCCAAAAAAAAAAAATATTTATATATATTTATTAATATCATTTATTTGTATAGCGCCAACATATTCCGCAGCGCTATAAATACGTTGTCATCAAGGCAAAACAACAAGAGCACATTACAAACAATGGAGATCCCTGTCGTTGAGCTTCGAATCCAGTGTCCATAGAGCTTTCCCTAAAGCACTGTGCAAGATTGAAAACTTGCAGACTTACAATCTAAAGATACATTTAAAAAAAAAAAAAAACATGTATATATATATATATATATATATATATATATATATATATATATATATATATATATATATATATATATATATATATATATATAAATTAATTGTTTGCATACCTAAAATCATCAGATGGTACTAGTATTTTTCGGTGTGCTAAAAATTAAGGAAAGTGATGATACCAATGACAAACACAACTTTTACTGGTCATGTGGATCCTCCTTATCACCCCTCACTGAGAGTTAATCAGCTTGGATAATGTTAGCAGAGAGAGGGGATTTTTTCATGTCTTTTTTAATCTTAATATTAATTATATAACACTGCCACTCAAAATATAACAACCAATTGAGAACATATTCACTTTTAAGGGTCCTTTTAAATTTCTGCAAAAAAAATTAGCATTTATGGTGCCTTGTAGAATTTTAATAACAATATACAGGAGGCCCCCAGGATACGTAGAAGATAGGTTCCCGAAAACATCCTTAGGTCAGATTTGTATGTAACTCGGATCCCTGAGAATAATAATAATACTATAATGGCTCATATGTAATGCAAATAATACAGAGTAATACTGTAATAATGTTAATAATACCCCAGTACTGTAATAATAAAAGAGCACAATAGTTTCTGTAACTTAATTCAAACAAACAGAACATAATTACAAACTTAAAAAGTCTTGGGAGTCCGTACTTAAGTATGAATCGTCTGTAAGTCGGATTGTCTATAACCTCCTATATATGCTTATCTAAGCAACGTTCATCAATCACTAGAAACATTGTTGATCACCTGTTCTTAGACCTAAACTTATGGAATACCTACTAATTTTGATTACTTCAGCTTAACGATTTTGCTTGAGATTCTGATTTTTATGTTACATGTTATTTTTTACCTTCTCCTTTTAGGGAAACTTTGTTGCTTCAATGACAGGAATTTTAAGACAAATGGAAGATTATCACTATGGACATCTAATCAAAACATTTGGAAAAATGAGGACTGATGTGGTGGTAAGTTGTTGTTTTTTTTTTTAACCATTACCCAAGATAATCATTGACTTAACCATTTTCAATTGAACCTCTTCCAAAAAATATATTAAAATCTGTTGAACAAAATTAAACCTATGCGATTTTAAGATATATTACCACTCAATAATCTTTGTTTTTTCAAAGTTGTCTAGATTTAAAGATTATTTTCTCTGTGCATGCTATTGTTTGCAGTGTATCTGTGTCCAAGTGCCAAAGAAATGTTCCTATTGATTTTAATAAATGAACTAAACATTATTTTGCTAAAAAGCATTTCTGGTTTCTGAAGATCAAAGTGTCCAAATATAATAGTCCTATCAAAGATTATTAGCCAAAATTACACTTGCTTAATAATTCACTGTGACATGTAAAAACCAACCAAGAGTCATTACATGTAGCAGTTTTTAACAAAATGGCAATTAAACTTCGAAATCCATAGTACAGTGTCTTGTACAGTTATAAATATTAAAAATCGGAATTACAGATTCTCTCGATCTCATCTGAAGGTTTGTAGAAAGTTTAACTTTAGCCTGCCATGTCTAGACTGTATAAAACGGATTCAAAAACCGCATTAAGCCCAAGAAACTCAAACCACTATACTCCGTGTGTTTTTTTCTTTTCTTTTTGCAGTGAAGTTATTACATTTTCTTAAATATTTTCACAAAACATTTGGCTATTTAGAATAAAAAAAAAATTTTTTTTAACTTTTACAAAACATCCATATCAATTTTATTAATTTGATTTGATATATGCGTTAACCCAAAACTTCTTGTAATGCAACATATTGGATGTTGCAAGCTGACATTTTAATGCACGAATAGTGGGAGGTCTGTAATATTCAAATGATCTCAAACCTTGTTTTCATGGCATGTCATTTTATAACCTTACTCTTAGGCGAAGTCAGATTGTTTTGTTAAGTTTGTCAGAGTAATTTACATATTTGAGAAATATCTACTGCAATTATAATTATTTTTCCCCTCCAAAAAGCATTTCATGATTCTGTTTTTAGTCACAATATTTAGAACAATGTCATTATAATTAATCATTTGCATCCTGTGTGTTTTTTGCTGTGATTTTGGCACAGTTCTTCTCTACATATAAAGTCATGGTAAAGCAAGCTTTAAAATAATAGAAAATTAAACTAATGAAAATGCAACATCCTCTTTGTTTATTTATTATAATTTTTTTGAACTCATTAAATAAAATTCTAGCAATTATACAACTGAGTTTTCATTATCTAAATAATAACTTCTCTTTTGCATCAGCATTTTTTAGATTTTGTTTATAATTCTAATTTTAGGACTTCTTGATGGAGACATTTATCATGTTCAAGAATCTGATTGGGAAGAATGTTTATCCTTCTGACTGGGTTATAATGAATATGATGCAGAATAAGTAAGTACAATAGTATAGACCAGGGGTTCTCACGCTTTTTTAAGCTTGGAACTAGCCGATTACCTTCCAGTTCTACTTTTACACAGATTTGAATAGAGTACATTTTACCTGCAGACTTATTCCTCAATAATCTATATATAACTGATACCAATAGCAGAGGCACATTGTTACATTCTCCTCATCTTTCTTTGTTCCTGAGGATCGACAGCTTGGGTCTCCGGGATCTTCAGTTAAACTGCAATACTTCTTTTCACAATAATGACTACTGTGGAAAAAAATAGATATACAGTCATTTTGAGGAACTAACATTGAAAATGGTCAAAATGTTTTTTTTAGAAAGGCAAAAATAAGTTTCCATTTTTATATCCAATTATTCGTTATTGCAGGGATCCAGCAGCAGATCCTGCCTGACATTTTCATTTGAAGATGACATGGCCTAGTACAGTAATGAGGATTCCATTAGACCTAATGAACACACTGGCACTTGTAGAAGGCATTTCCCTATGTATCCACTGTGCCAATAGAAACTTCCTGTGTATTCTGATTCTCCTCACACCTCAGTAAATTTGACAGCAGAAAAGAAATGGTAGAACCCACAACAGTATAATTGCCTATAAAGGTTAATATATTAGAGGATGTATGTTAAACATATGTTCAACTGTAGTGCAGTTTTAAAATAATATATTTACAAAATGTTTTACATTCATTAAAAGAAAGAAGAATAAAGTAAGATAGAAAGTAAGAATAAATATGAAAAAAAAAACTATTGTTAATAAGAGATTACTCATTTTAAGGCATTGCTGCCTTTATAGTGACATATAAATATTTCTTCTACTTGTTTGTCTTTTTTTTTTTTTTTTTAAATAGTATATTTTAAATATATGACCATAGTGGTTCTTTAAATAAGTATCCTTAAATGGTCAAGGTCATCAAAATTACTATTTGCCATCAGACTCTTGAAAATCATGAGAGAAAGCTGTTTACATATTTAAACTGATGAAGTGTAGAGTTTGTATAGCCTTTCTTGATATTGTTAGTATTGAAACCCTCCACCAAGCCACTGTATATTGTTAATTAGGATAGAAGCGTGGGCTCAATGTGAATGAACAGTTTCATATAGCAAGTTAATCAAGTAAATGAAGCAGGAGCAGGCAGAGCTATCTGTGTCTCTGATTAGCTACAACGGGTTGAATGATGGATACCTTAACCTGATTTATCCTGTGCCATCTATTCATAGCACATGAAGATCTGCCATTTTTGCAAGTGGTGGAGGGAATAAGTGACTGTGATTGTCAATTTACTGCAGAGCCCAAAGTTACCTCATATATTACAGTTTATACCTGTTCCTTTTGTTTTGTCTTGTAAATGCAGTAAAATTATATAGAATCAAAGGAAAGAGATTTGAACCCTGTGTCTGTCGAACTGGAAGCAATTGCTGTACCACTAAGCTGTATGTCTGCATGACTAACACGGTCTACAGTTTACAGCCTTGGATGATTAAATTATACATACATCAGTTCATGGAGTAATTCAAACACGGACCAATCTTTAACTAAAATATTTCTTATATCCATCATTTTATCAGAAATTTCAGAAATGAAACTCCTCCTCCCGGTCATTTGGTTCAGAGCAAACTGGTGACTTCCGTGGCCTTTTAAGCTTCCCCAGTTTGGTATAGTACACTATATATTTTGTCCTGCTTTCAGTGTATATGTGCACACATTTCTTACAGCCCGATTGTTACTTACTATTTAAGCTTGTTCTCGAAATTAGAGTTTTCTTCCTTTAAAGGTAAACAGGCCTGCTTAATATTTTGCTTGAGATGACCTTTATTAACTGCATACAATACCTTTTTGTGGTGTTTCCAATAACTGCAATAATGTTTGCTACACTTTAAGGTTGAGTTGGTTAAGTCCCTGCATCATGTCTCAGTTGCTGATGCATGTTTGGTTTGCATTAACCAAAGATCAGGTATATTTATATTAAAGGTTTGGTAATATCAGTACATCTTCGTTTCAACTAACTGGATTTAAGCAGTTTTTTTAACATATAACTTCAATCTCTATTGTTCCATTTAACTGGTAGTGGTGCATCACTTTGTACCAGCATCAGTCGCTGCTTCATTACATTATAACTGCACCTGGAATTGTACGTAAGTTGGTTATTCCATTTATATTATGGTGCATATAATGTATCTTCTAAAACTCCTAAATTAGGAATTGATTTTGCAAGCTTTTTCCTTGTTTTATTAAGAATAATTTGAAATATTTTTGCCCACTTATTTCCTGCAACAGAATGTCACCAGCATGTTACAAGAATACCCAACTGGATTTCTATCAAGTATATAAAGTGATTGCTAAGTCAGAAGTAGGACCTATGTTGTTAACTATGACATGACACTACAGTATGTCATAGGGATGTTTTTATTTTTTTGATGCACAACAAAAAAAAAAAAAAAACAGCTTTCTTTTATCCTCTTCAGAAATGCACAACCCCAAAGGAAATAAACTCTGTTATGTATTATTCAAGTCAACAGAACATATATGTATTTATATTCCTTTGAGCACCTCAGAGCTCCTGGCCTTTTCTCTGATTCACAGCCAGTGAATTAAGCAGATATATATATATAAATGGTAGGGCTAGGAAAGGTAAATCTACGGCACTTAAAACTGCTTGTGAAAAGAGCGTGTGTAGTGAAAAGAGCGTCAATTGAAACCACTTTTTACAGCTTCTCCACTTGATTTTGACTGATGCATAACGGTTAGGAACAATGTTTATAACTTCTTTATATTACCATTGCCTTAAATCTCATAGATCCTACTAACGCACTGGATTGTTTTTGTATACCCGGGGAGAGAGCTGGGGAGAGGGAGGGAAGGGGAAATGGGGGGGGGGGAGGAGAAAGAAAGGGAGATGGGGGGGAGAGAGGGAGGAAGGGAGATGGGGGGGGGAGAGGGGAGGAAGGGAGATGGGGGGGGAGAGGGAGGAAGGGAGATGGGGGGGAGAGAGGGAGGAAGGGAGATGGGGGGGGAGAGAGGGAGGAAGGGAGATGGGGGGGGAGAGAGGGAGGAAGGGAGATGGGGGGGGAGAGAGGGAGGAAGGGAGATGGGGGGAGAGAGGGAGGAAGGGAGATGGGGGGGAGAGAGGGAGGAAGGGAGATGGGGGGGAGAGAGGGAGGAAGGGAGATGGGGGGGAGAGAGGGAGGAAGGGAGATGGGGGGGAGAGAGGGAGGAAGGGAGATGGGGGGAGATGGGGGGGGAGAGAGGGAGGAAGGGAGATGGGGGAGAGAGGGAGGGAGGAAGGGAGATGGGGGGAGAGAGGGAGGGAGGAAGGGAGATGGGGGGAGAGAGGGAGGGAGGAAGGGAGATATGGGGGGGAGAGAGGGAGGAAGGGAGATATGGGGGAGAGAGGGAGGCAGGTGAGATATGGGGGAGAGAGGGAGGCAGGTGAGATATGGGGGAGAGAGGGAGGCAGGTGAGATATGGGGGAGAGAGGGAGGCAGGTGAGATATGGGGGAGAGAGGGAGGCAGGTGAGATATGGGGGAGAGAGGGAGGCAGGTGAGATATGGGGGAGAGAGGGAGGCAGGTGAGATATGGGGGAGAGAGGGAGGCAGGTGAGATATGGGGGAGAGAGGGAGGCAGGTGAGATATGGGGGAGAGAGGGAGGCAGGTGAGATATGGGGGAGAGAGGGAGGCAGGTGAGATATGGGGGAGAGAGGGAGGCAGGTGAGATATGGGGGAGAGAGGGAGGCAGGTGAGATATGGGGGAGAGAGGGAGGCAGGTGAGATATGGGGGAGAGAGGGAGGCAGGTGAGATATGGGGGAGAGAGGGAGGCAGGTGAGATATGGGGGAGAGGGAGGCAGGTGAGATATGGGGGAGAGAGGGAGGCAGGTGAGATATGGGGGAGAGAGGGAGGCAGGTGAGATATGGGGGAGAGAGGGAGGCAGGTGAGATATGGGGGAGAGAGGGAGGCAGGTGAGATATGGCGGAGAGAGGGAGGCAGGTGAGATATGGCGGAGAGAGGGAGGCAGGTGAGATATGGGGGAGAGAGGGAGGCAGGTGAGATATGGGGGAGAGAGGGAGGCAGGTGAGATATGGGGGAGAGAGGGAGGCAGGTGAGATATGGGGGAGAGAGGGAGGCAGGTGAGATATGGGGGAGAGAGGGAGGCAGGTGAGATATGGCGGAGAGAGGGAGGCAGGTGAGATATGGCGGAGAGAGGGAGGCAGGTGAGATATGGGGGAGAGAGGGAGGCAGGTGAGATATGGGGGAGAGAGGGAGGCAGGTGAGATATGGGGGAGAGAGGGAGGCAGGTGAGATTTGGGGGCGAGAGGGAGGCAGGTGAGATAGGGGGGAGAGAGGGAGGCAGGTGAGATATGGGGGAGAGAGGGAGGCAGGTGAGATATGGGGGAGAGAGGGAGGCAGGTGAGATATGGGGGAGAGAGGGAGGCAGGTGAGATATGGGGGAGAGAGGGAGGCAGGTGAGATATGGGGGAGAGAGGGAGGCAGGTGAGATATGGGGGAGAGAGGGAGGCAGGTGAGATATGGGGGAGAGAGGGAGGCAGGTGAGATATGGGGGAGAGAGGGAGGCAGGTGAGATATGGGGGAGAGAGGGAGGCAGGTGAGATATGGGGGAGAGAGGGAGGCAGGTGAGATATGGGGGAGAGAGGGAGGCAGGTGAGATATGGGGGAGAGAGGGAGGCAGGTGAGATATGGGGGAGAGAGGGAGGCAGGTGAGATATGGGGGAGAGAGGGAGGCAGGTGAGATATGGGGGAGAGAGGGAGGCAGGTGAGATATGGGGGAGAGAGGGAGGCAGGTGAGATATGGGGGAGAGAGGGAGGCAGGTGAGATATGGGGGAGAGAGGGAGGCAGGTGAGATATGGGGGAGAGAGGGAGGCAGGTGAGATATGGGGGAGAGAGGGAGGCAGGTGAGATATGGGGGAGAGAGGGAGGCAGGTGAGATATGGGGGAGAGAGGGAGGCAGGTGAGATATGGGGGAGAGAGGGAGGCAGGTGAGATATGGGGGAGAGAGGGAGGCAGGTGAGATATGGGGGAGAGAGGGAGGCAGGTGAGATATGGGGGAGAGAGGGAGGCAGGTGAGATATGGGGGAGAGAGGGAGGCAGGTGAGATATGGGGGAGAGAGGGAGGCAGGTGAGATATGGGGGAGAGAGGGAGGCAGGTGAGATATGGGGGAGAGAGGGAGGCAGGTGAGATATGGGGGAGAGAGGGAGGCAGGTGAGATATGGGGGAGAGAGGGAGGCAGGTGAGATATGGGGGAGAGAGGGAGGCAGGTGAGATATGGGGGAGAGAGGGAGGCAGGTGAGATATGGGGGAGAGAGGGAGGCAGGTGAGATATGGGGGAGAGAGGGAGGCAGGTGAGATATGGGGGAGAGAGGGAGGCAGGTGAGATATGGCGGAGAGAGGGAGGCAGGTGAGATATGGGGGAGAGAGGGAGGCAGGTGAGATATGGGGGAGAGAGGGAGGCAGGTGAGATATGGGGGAGAGAGGGAGGCAGGTGAGATATGGGGGAGAGAGGGAGGCAGGTGAGATATGGGGGAGAGAGGGAGGCAGGTGAGATATGGGGGAGAGAGGGAGGCAGGTGAGATATGGGGGAGAGAGGGAGGCAGGTGAGATATGGGGGAGAGAGGGAGGCAGGTGAGATATGGGGGAGAGAGGGAGGCAGGTGAGATATGGGGGAGAGAGGGAGGCAGGTGAGATATGGGGGAGAGAGGGAGGCAGGTGAGATATGGGGGAGAGAGGGAGGCAGGTGAGATATGGGGGAGAGAGGGAGGCAGGTGAGATATGGGGGAGAGAGGGAGGCAGGTGAGATATGGGGGAGAGAGGGAGGCAGGTGAGATATGGGGGAGAGAGGGAGGCAGGTGAGATATGGGGGAGAGAGGGAGGCAGGTGAGATATGGGGGAGAGAGGGAGGCAGGTGAGATATGGGGGAGAGAGGGAGGCAGGTGAGATATGGGGGAGAGAGGGAGGCAGGTGAGATATGGGGGAGAGAGGGAGGCAGGTGAGATATGGGGGAGAGAGGGAGGCAGGTGAGATATGGGGGAGAGAGGGAGGCAGGTGAGATATGGGGGAGAGAGGGAGGCAGGTGAGATATGGGGGAGAGAGGGAGGCAGGTGAGATATGGGGGAGAGAGGGAGGCAGGTGAGAGATGGGGGAGAGAGGGAGGCAGGTGAGATATGGGGGAGAGAGGGAGGCAGGTGAGATATGGGGGAGAGAGGGAGGCAGGTGAGATATGGGGGAGAGAGGGAGGCAGGTGAGATAGGGGGGAGAGAGGGAGGCAGGTGAGATATGGGGGAGAGAGGGAGGCAGGTGAGATATGGGGGAGAGAGGGAGGCAGGTGAGATATGGGGGAGAGAGGGAGGCAGGTGAGATATGGGGGAGAGAGGGAGGCAGGTGAGATATGGGGGAGAGAGGGAGGCAGGTGAGATATGGGGGGAGAGAGGGAGGCAGGTGAGATATGGGGGAGAGAGGGAGGCAGGTGAGATATGGGGGAGAGAGGGAGGCAGGTGAGATATGGGGGAAAGAGAGGGAGGAAGGGAGATTCGGGGGGGGAGAGAGGGAGGAAGGGAGATGGGGGGGAGAGAGGGAGGAAGGGAGATGGGGGGGTGAGGGAGGAAAAAAATCTTGTTAAAATCCATATTATGTGTATTCCATTGAGGATCCTTCCTCCTAACTGAGCAAATTGTACCTACAGTCAGGTCCATAAATATTGGGACATGGACACAATTCTAAACTTTTTGGCTCTATACACCACCACAATGGATTTGAAATGAAACTAACAAGATGTGCTTTAACTGCAGACTTTCAGCTTTAATTTGAGGGTATTTACATCCAAATCAGGTGAACGTGTAGGAATTACAACAGTTTGTATATAAGGGACCAAAAGTAATGGGACAGATTAACAGTCATAAAACAAACTTTCACTTTTTAATACTTGGTTGCAAATCCTTTGCACTCAATTACAGCCTGAAGTCTGGAACACATAGACATCACCAGACACTGGGTTTCATCCCTGGTGATGCTCTGCCAGACCTCTATTGCAACTGTCTTCAGTTCCTGCTTGTTCTTGGGGCATTTTCCCTTCAGTTTTGTCTTCAGCAAGTGAAATGCATGCTCAATCGGATTCAGATCAGGTGATTGACTTGGCCATTGCATAACATTCCACTTCTTTCCCTTAAAAAACTCTTTGGTTGCTTTTGCAGTATGCTTCGGGTCATTGTCCATCTGCACTGTGAAGCGCCGTCCAATGAGTTCTGAAGCATTTGGCTGAATATGAGCAGATAATATTGCCCGAAACACTTCAGAATTCATCCTGCTGCTTTTGTCAGCAGTCACATCATCAATAAATACAAGAGAACCAGTTCCATTGGCAGCCATACATGCCCACGCCATGACACTACCACCACCATGCTTCACTGATGAGGTGGTATGCTTTGGATCATGAGCAGTTCCTTTCCGTCTCCATACTCTTCTCTTCCCATCACTCTGGTACAAGTTGTTCTTAGTCTCATCTGTCCATAGGATGTTGTTCCAGAACTGTGAAGGCTTTTTTAGGTGTTGTTTGGCAAACTCTAATCTGGCCTTCCTGTTTTTGAGGCTCACCAATGGTTTACATCTTGTGGTGAACCCTCTGTATTTACTCTGGTGAAGTCTTCTCTTGATTGTTGACTTTGACACACATACACCTACCTCCTGGAGAGTGTTCTTGATCTGGCCAACTGTTGTGAAGGGTGTTTTCACCAGGGAAATAATTCTTCGGTCATCCACCACAGTTGTTCTCCGTGGTCTTCCGGGTCTTTTGGTGTTCCTGAGCTCACCGGTGCGTTCTTTCTTTTTAAGTATGTTCCAAACAGTTGATTTGGCCACACCTAATGTTTTTGCTATCTCTCTGATGGGTTTGCTTTGTTTTTTCAGCCTAATGATGGCTTGCTTCACTGATAGTGACAGCTCTTCGGATCTCATATTGAGAGTTAACAGCAACAAATGCAAATAGCACACTTGAAATGAACAGCTGAGAAGCCAATTGTCCCATTACTTTTGGTCCCTTAAAAAGTGGGAGGCATATATACAAACTGTTGTAATTCCTACACTGTTCACCTGATTTGGATGTAAATACGCTCAAATTAAAGCTGAAAGTCTGCAGTTAAAGCACATCTTGTTCGTTTCATTTCAAATCCATTGTGGTGGTGTATAGAGCCAAAAAGATTAGAATTGTCGGTCCCAATATTTATGGACCTGACTGTATGTAAAGCAATAAGCTGCCAGGAACAACTTTATACTGATATCTGTACTACGTGTGTGTGAATACTTTATCTGCCTATGCACTTTCAAGCTGTGATACTTTCTAAACTGTATCATTAAGTATGTGCATTATTATATGGAAGGAAAATATGATATACATAAAGTGCATTTTGTATAATTATAGTTTTTATTTATGATTTAATACTATTTTTACCAGTGTATCTGACATCAGTTTTGTATTTAATACATTCATAAATATTTCTCCAGGTACAGCGCTTTAAAAAAAAAAATAGCTGAAATTTATAGATCAAATAATAGGCTAAGAATGAAGTCAATTTATATCTTACGTTGTATCTGATTAAATATGCAGGAACAATAAGCCCTATGCAATGCTTTATTTTTATGTGCTAAATACAATTTTAATAAGTACTATTCTGGCTCGGTTGTTTGTTGTCAGTTATAAGGGATGAGTTTTTTTAAGATGCAGTTTATGACTTACTCTTTGTACAAATTGAAAAACATTTTGTAAAATAAATAAACTGAGCTGTTTTGTCACATATTGTGATAATGACCATTTGACACTGGTCTCCTTTTCATTTATTTTTAAATGTATTTTATTGCAGTAATATGAAAGTGAAGTGTTACCAAGACCTTGGTAGCCAAGCATGGGGTAATATAACCTTCTTCATTACAAGGAGTACAAGGGCAGTTTCAAGGGGACTGTAATGTGGCACTGGCTTAGCAAGTAATTGTGAAAATAGATACCCTGCTAACTAAGACTCTATTTTCACCACTTTTATTCTACCTTACCTTATTAATACAAGAAATGTCTCAACTTTCAACCTAGTAGTTTTATATTCTGTCTTTTAGTTTTTGTTAGAAAATCTAGAACTATTTTTTTTTTCTTTCAGGTTTTCAGGCTTGGCCAGGGGCACATTATTGTCATATTTCACATGGATATTTTACAAATAAAAATAATTAATAGTAATATTTCACCAATAACTGGGGCCCTTGTGATATCCCTTTAATTTTCTTTGAGAAATCTTGAAAAATTATGTTTTACACTTTTTTGCCTGCTCTTCTGTAGCATATTATAATTTTTACCTCTTTATGCTAATATCACTTGTCTAGGCCGGATTAGTCCATAATAATAATAATGATATCACAGTATATACAGTAGAGACTATGGAAACATGAGAGGAGCAGCACATTCAAGCTGAGGGGAATAAGTGATTTTTCTATACAAATATTCTCCACATTTTTTTTTTTTTATTATAAACCGCTAAGGTAAATTTGTTAATGGTAGATATTTATTATTGAAATGTTTACGTTCCTAGAGTTACCTTTTGCTCTTGCAGTTATTGCAATTATTTTTGGATAAATGACATATGAGTTTTGTTGCCCGTTCAACATAATCTGGGTGTGTGTGTGTTACTTCACATTATTTTTTAAAATGTATAACACGGTTTCGAAGATACAATAAGCTATAAAGATCTACGCGGTTGTCCCATTTTTGCAGAATAATTTTAATGAATATTGATGTTTTGTTTGTGGTTATACATCATTAACAACAACAGGTTATGAGCAAAGGCATATTTTCATGAGCTTGACAACAGTGATTGATTTATGAGACTAATGCGAATGCATATATTTCTTCAGGCTAGGTTAATTGGGTACCTTTAATGGAAGAACAGATGCGTTTATATCCATGGTAAACATTATTTTAAAAAAAATTAACATTATGCAGTGTATGGCATTATATGTGCTTGCTTGATTTTTTTTTTACAGGACTATTGTACAAACCGTTGTTTTTCAGTATCAGTCTTGAAATGTTTACTAAACAAAAATAAGTTTTAAGTGTTGAATTAGCTGGCTTCAGTGTTCTTCTTTGCCAGTGAGAGCCAATACAGTTTAATAAAATTATCCCTACTACCTAACAGGCTGTAGTACAGAACTATGACGTGTGCTCATACATGTGCGTTTTTAATGTCTTACAATGTGTACTTTTAAGTGCAAGGTAAAAAATATGAGTGTTCCATGGTCCTTGAATCCACTATAATAGTTCTCAGTTGTGAGCAATGCTTGTCAGATGCATTCTGCGTGGGCATTAGTCACAAGCTGATTTGCGAATATGCGGGGAATTGCACAACTGCGCATGTGCGGCAAAGCCTTTGCCATTGGGCGGCAGGAAGATTGAGAGGGGGAGGCAGAAAAAGAGGGAGAGAGAGAAAACTGAGTCGGGAGAGACCGAGAGCACACCGCGCACAGAGAGAGCGACACCGCGCACAGAGAGAGCGACACCGCGCACAGAGAGAGCGACACCGCGCACAGAGAGAGCACACCGCACACAGAGAGAGTCACAGAACAGTCAATTGAACATAACATATGACACCGTCATTTTTGGCAGGCAAGTCACTAGTATATAAATAATGAGCAGAGAGCAATATAACTAACTTAATCTAACTAAATATAGGATCTTTCTTAGTTGGGGGAGTATTTTGAGACGAGAGCAGAGATATAAGAAGGTGAACTGTTGTTGATGGCTTTATATGTTCGGGTTATCATTTTAGATTTTATTGTGGTGATTATGGGAAGCCAGAGGAATTGACTGACAATAAAAAAGAAGAGTGTTTTCTATTTTGTCAAATGCTGCAGAGAGTTCCAGGTGAATTAGAATAAGGAAGTGACCCCTGGACTTGGCAGTCTTAATCCAATTCATACCTGTATATTAAATTAGCATTGGAAAAAAAAAAGTTTTTTGTTGCATCAGTTACGGGGTGTTTGATAATGTATTACTGTTTTTTTTCATTTGTCTAATGAAGTTATCAAAACAGAAAATAATTATTTACATGTTTAACTGTTCTTGGGGCTTTTCTTCGCCAGCCAATCATTAGTAATAGGTGTATGACTCAAACTTGTCTGCTAACGAGATCTGCAGATGTACACTCTTCCTGTTCTAATGAAGTTTAAATAGGTTTTACTTAATGTTTTTAACATAATGTTGGTCATGTCTGAAGCATGCTCTTTTAAATGCATGACAAAATTGTGACCATGTCCCAGTCTTATTAAATATTTAAAAAAACATTGTCAAGAGCTTTTAGCAGGCAGGCATCATTGATATCCATGCAATATTCATCAATTATGTACTCAAACGCCTAATTATTGAGGTGGCCAGTGACATTACAGGCCCAGTTGGGATAGTTTGGTCCATCCTCAATAGATGGTATTTCGTGCTAAAAACACCATATAGATTATCAATTTTCTTTCACTTCTCACCTATCTTTATGAGACCAGTAGAACCTATAATATGCCTTTTCAATAAGAAATCTGAGCGATCTCTATATAAATAAGGAGTTTTATCTTAAAAGTAACCTTTAGCTGAGTTTATTGCTAAAAAAAAATATGTTCTCGTATTTGACATTTCTAAACAATACATTTACTAATATGAGCATCAAACTAAAACAAATGCAAAGTCATTTATAATTCATAATACCATGATTTGCACAGTGAAGGCTGAGTGCTCAACTCACTAATGCTTCATCCCTTTGAAGTGGTTCATTTGCTGAATTGAAGCCAAGTGCTTTTTGTACATTTAGGATCAAGAAGCCTCATTGAGGATTCAATAGGTGCATTTAATGAACTTCAAATGTTCACCTGATGAACAAGAAACTATATTTAAGTTATTTAATCAGAGAAGTGGAGGAAGGAACAGAGTGAATTATAGTGATTTGTGAAGTATGTAATGACAAGGAGATGTTCATAAAATGTTCAACACATCTAAATACATGCTAAAATATTGTTTCCACCTTTTTTCCCAATAACATGATTACTTACGTTGGAGATACACTGTTAGGATTGTTTAAATAAAACAACGAACACACTTTAAAGAGCAAGTAGATTTATATGAATTGGTAAGCAATGAAATGTGTATGCATGGCTTGTAAATTAAAGATTTAAAGGGTCACAGAAGGGTTCTGGATTTCACTATTAATCCAATATACCTATGAATCGATGTACTTTATTATATTAAGCAGTGCTTAAAAGCTCAGTTTTATTTTTGTTTAAAATCCTAGAATTTGTATCTGTATGGGTATGCCCGCTATACCTCATGCAGCTCATCAGTGACCTCTCTCAAGTAGCACATTGCCACTGATTGGCTACTATGATAGTGCAACTCCTGTACTTAGAAGTACAACACTGTCAAAATAGCTTTTAAGCACTTATTAACAAATAAAAGGGGATATTTTGGTATATTGTATTCCAGAAGCTTTTCATGTCCCTTTTTAGTGTGAAAATTACCCTTTATGAAAAGGTTGAGAGAGGTGCTGTCTGAAATAGTTTTAATGTTTGTGGGACTTGGTGCAAACAAAATAAAAATAAACAATTTGTTTAAGCAGAAATTTTCAATCGACAGAAAACATTATGATCCCCGACAAAACCTTTAAAACCTTTTATCTATATTTACTTTTTGGAATTTGTATGCTAGCATTTACTGTGTAAAACTTTTGACCGTTCCTATATTGCTGTACTAATTGGAAAGAGTGGAGCCAGGTAAGCCCTGAGCTCCTGATTAAACAGTCACAATAAACTTCCATTAAGGTCCTCCATAGGGCGTATATCATTCCTGATAGGCTAGCTAAGTGGAATAGGTCAGAGAGCCCAAGATGTTTCAGGGGCTGTCCGGATACGGGTACCTTCTTACACATGGGGTGGAACTGTAGGATCGTGCAGCAATTAGGGAACAAGGCGGGAGATCTAGGGGCGGATATGTTTAAGCAACCGATTAGGCTTTCAGCGGAGAACTGCCTGCTGGGGATCCCTTTGGCTGAGCTAACCCCTTCCCATAATAAACTTTTACAGTATATCATGTTGGCTACTAAAAGCCATATAGCTCGCATGTGGAAGTCCAACTCTCTGGATCTGGTGGCAGTTAAGGCAAAAATACACTTTATTGTTGCAATCGAGAGAATCACACACTCCCTAGCTATACAATACCTAAACTCCTCGATATATGGAGCTCCTGGATAACACACACAGACATTCAAGTTCTTACAACAATCTAGATAATTTGACTATTCTTTTCAAGGCAGTAGAGAAGGGAAAGAGCGAGCCGGGGACAGAGAGGGGTGCAGAGTGGGATAATGGGAGTATCTTGACCCAGTATGTAAGAGTGCTTAATGTTGAGAGTTTTCAAGCTGTGTGGATATGACCGGGATGATATTTTTGACAGTTTTTAATTTAATTTGTTTAGGCTAAGTTATTAATTTTGCTTTCCCCTCGTTATTACGGGGGAACCCCTATAATGTAATAAGGGTTCCCTAGGATTATACTTGAAAAACTTTATCGGGTCATAAGACCAGGGAATCTAATAACTTTAATATAGGGGTGTTCCTTATAGTCCATGGTTAATGTATCAAATGTTTAAGCTTTAAGAATGGTTAAGGTTTAATTTCTACAATTAGCCAAGAAGAAAATATGGAAGATTGGAGGAAGCAGATGTTATAGCAATTATTATAGTTATGGTTCTATACACCATTAGTATTGCAAACCAGAATTCCACTGTAGAGATGACGCAGCTTATCAGTAAAGATAATGGAAATCTATATGTGTGGACAGATGATGCTTTTGTTTGATTAAGATTGCTAAACTGTATTTTTGCTATTTTTTTTACATCGGTCTCTAATAAAAAATAATTATGAAGATGCACACAAATGACTAAAATATAAACTACAGCATATTTTATACATTTTTCTCTTATTTTTTTAAATTAGTTTTTTAGTTTAAATGTGACATATAATTTAGGTATATGTAGGGGCCTGCCATATTCCATTGCTCATGTTTTGTGGGGAAATGTAACAATAACTACATGTTCCATCTGCAGCTGAGAATAGGCAGCAATCAGAGATCTCCATACTGCAGTTTGTGGTACACACAACACAGCCAAACCTTCCTGTTGATCCACGTGTGGTTATCGGTACAACTCTGGGGGCTGCACTACAGAGAATGTAGAAAGAAGGGAGGCCAACATTTCCATCCCATAGAGGGAAATGTAAATAAAATAAAAAAAGTAATTATTGGGTTAATAAGGATTTTATTTCACTAAATACACTAATACTATTAGACATCCTTGATAAGGCTTCTTTTACCTCTGCTGTGTCCCTTTAAGACCTGTTGGTACAATTACTGAAAAATGGGGCACAGAGAAAGTGTTGTTGTTCAGTCCTTCAGTCATATCCGACTCTTGGTGGCCATATGGACACCGCACGCCAGGCACATCTGTCTGTGGTTCTGGTTGTGCTCATCCCTACAGTTTTCTTATCAAAGAAACTGCAGTGGGTTGCCAGTTATTTCTCAAGTGGACCGCGATTTGTCTGACCTCTGCTATAACCTGCCCATCTTGGGTGACCCTACATGGTATAGCTCACAGCTTAATTGAAGTAGACAAGCCCCTTCACCATGACAAGGTATCGATCCAGAAGGGGACAGAGAGGGTACTTATATGTAATTGTGCTATATGATAACCACACATATAAAAATACATCCAGCTGATAAACAGGATGGTAATACTATGTTTGTGTGCTAGTTTTAGGATTATTATCAGTATAGGCTAGCCTTGTTTTTATTAAGAAATTAAGAGTTTTTCATCTGAACGTCTTAACCATATTGACTTTTTACTTTAAGATATAAAGTAGATACAGGTTGCTTTGATATTTTCTTTCACATTGTGTCCCTGGGTGTTCGCTGCTCATTGAACATGACAGTGTTTTTTTCTCGGCACAGTAGGACAAGCTGCTGATTAGAGAAACATCCACCAAGGTTTCAGCCAATTCTCATGCATGCTGCTGTTTACTAAAGATATGCAAACATTTGAATTACAAATTTAAATACATTGACTGTGTCAAATATACAAATCTTTGAACCAGTGTTTGGAGATATTGCATGTATAATGTGTGTATCTGAACAAAAAGTATATCCTGTCATGCTGTAATATAACAGATTTCAATTGCATATTTACTTCAATTGATTAAATCTACCATAGTATATAAGATTTGGAATCTTAAACTTCAGAAAACTGAAGGAAGTTGTTTGTTTTTCGTTGTTAGGATATTCAAATCTGTTTCACATTGCTACTGCTGATTACATTTGGTGTGTAATGCCTTGACTACTGCTGTTAAAGAAAACAGTATAAGCCCTTAAATAAATTGTCCAGTGGCGATCAACCTATTTTTTAGTTTGAAGAGCCCCAATCCTGGCCACTGAAGAAAATGGGGGCACGATTTTATTATGGATGTGGTAAAATTCACTTTGCAAGATTAAAGGAGTTTCAGGGGGAAAAGATGACTATACTGTGAGGGCAATCTAAATTACATGACCACAAAAGTTCCCACATGTGCTCTGCACCATTAGATAGAGGGTGAAAACACATGTGGAAAAAGTGTTAGTTTTTAAAATTGTTGCTGAGTTCATGGAGTTATGATCAATAGAAGTCAGGCTATTTCAGTGTGTTGCCGCTGCCTAAATGAATGAGTAATGAGCTCTGCACGGGATGTAATGAATATTAATTAGAATCCGTTGTAGAGGCTTTGAATCAGACCGTGGCTAAGTGATTTGTAACTACTTGTTTATATTCTACCACCTTATGGAACAACAGGATAAAAAAGCATGGTATATGGAAGGTTCTCTGTTTCTCATATTAAAATAAACAACTGGATCTTTCCTTTTATGAGTGTGCCAGCAGTTGCAGCAAGGATCTGTCAACATGTTAGACAATTTGTAAGCGCTGCTTAGGTCGTACACAATTTCCAAGCTTAAAACATTACCATTACCCTTACCCTCTAACCCTAACCCGCTAACTTTAAAGCTATGATATTGGCAGCGGCATCTAGCGGATGATCAATGCCATTGCAGCTGCCTTTGCTGGCGGCCTGCTGGTGTACTCATAATAGTAAAGGACCAAACAACCTCAGTGTTTGCATATCTAAACATAATTTTATCAACAAGCCCTTTGAATTTTATTGATCTTTATTTTTGGAAGAAGATCTCCTGAGCAGCTGATAGTGTATTCTTTCTAAAATAAATGTAAGTTAAATAAAATCAATTTAAAATGTTATTTTATCTATATTCTGTTGTATAGCATACTATATCTAGGTTAGTAAAAAAAAAAAAGTATTTATTTTAAGTAGACCAAATTAACCTTATAGTTTGAGGCCTCCATGTGAAAACTATGTGTGCTAAAAATTATTTTTAACTAATGAAATCCATAGGGTTTTAATTAACACTATTTGTTCCTTCGAGACTTGTATCCAATAAACAAAACATATTCTAGGTGCAGATCTTCCTACTTGATATCAATTAAATGGCCTCTTATACATAAATAACCACTTTTATATATTTTGGATTTCTGATGGGACCAATTAGCTTTCTTTCTTCTGCAGAGATGAAATACTTGAATCCGGCCTGAGTTTGCTCTTATCTGTAAATAGCTGTAAAATCAGCTTTACAAAGTGTATTTGTTCAGGGTTATAGGAAAAGCTCTTTCTTGTATTATTTATTTATTTATATAAATATATATATATATATATATATATATATATATATATATATATAAATATATATACATTTTTTTTTTATTTTTTTTTTTTACATTGTATTACAGTTTTTATCTATATGGATATTTTCATAAATTCAGTCTTGCATTTTCTTAAAGGAGAGTTGCACCTAAACACACAAATTGCTTTTACATAAAATCTTTCACTTACAGAATGTAAAATACATGTGTAAAATACCTAGTTGTATTACTACTCTGTTATGTAATGTGAGCTGCTGGAGAACACAGAAAATTAACATAACTACCACAGGTTAGTAGAACTAAACTACATGCTGACTGACTCTTGAGCTACCTCTTGAACATTTGACCCAATCTGCTCAGTGACCAAAACATTTTAAGCTTTCACTCTCCACAAACATGAAGGAATAACTGTTAAGCTAGGCACGTTCTATAACTTTTACATCGTTTCTTTAAGAGTAATATAAAATAAATTAATTTTAGGTGCAACTTGCCCTTTAAGCAAAATATATTTTAACATATTCCGTAGCGCTTTTTTCTATCCTAAAGTTACCACACACATATTTTAAAAGAAAAGTGTAATTGTATTTATATACACAGTATAATGGAGTGCCCCTGTAAAAAAATAAAATCCATCTTCACACAGTACCCAGTTCCTTTTAACATCCAGTCCTTGTCAGCAGCCATTTCCCATCAGCATCCATCCCCAAACAGCATCCCTTCTCGGCACCCACCTCACATAGCACCTATACGTATATCCTTTTGCTCCCCAATCACCGAACGCCCCCCCCCCCCGTGCTTTGCTCTCTCACTTCTTCCCTGATACACATCCCCATTGTGCTGAACTGCTCCACACTGCCACCTTGTGGAGCTTCAGTAAAAATCCTATTTTTGAAACGGACATGGACCCTTTTTTGGCTGGAGAGTGTGCAACCAAGGAGGCCCAGGGGGATCAGGGGCCGGTACACTAGAGAAAGAAAAAATGAAATGCTTTGCACCATCTGCATTGGACATTTCTTAACATATGCGCATATTATTCCATAGCATTGCTCCAGCAATGTGTGGTAGTCTGTTTATCAGTTAAATTGTGTTACTAGGTATGAGACTTGGTCACCTTGCCATAAATACACCCCCGAAGGAAACAGAAGCTTCTGTAATATAAACTATAAATATAAAAGGTTTGTGAACATTGAATGAGGGGTGATCCACGGATAATTGTGGCGTAAATGTAATTAATACACAAATCAGCTTTTTTTCCTTCCTCGTCCACTACAATACTTGTTTTCCTTTGTCGTATCTTGCTAAATATAATGTACTGTATACACTCAGCATGAAGAAATATGGTGATGTAGTCATTTATCAGTCTAAAGCATCTAACAAATAGAAACACATTTACTGTAATAAATGTCATTCCATTTTTTTTCCTTTTGATAAAGATAAATACCTGGCAAGAAGAAATGTATTATTCAGCCTTTTGTGGTCTATTTAAAATTGCTAGTTTAGTGAGTTTTACAGTAGATCTGAATTTTATATCCGACTTCCTTCATGTGCGTTTTACAAAAGCCCAGATGGTAATTCTGGTTTGGTTTTAATAATTTATATATCTTCGTTCTGTTTAAAAAGCACTATGTCTAAAAGCACATTCTGAAGTGAAGATTTAAACAGTGGGAGAAAACTACTTTTACAGATCAGAATTGTATCTAGAAAAATATATAAACTCTATTACTTTGCAATCTGTAGCTATTTGAAAGACTCAATTTGAAAGGCTAACGACAAATCAGAAATAGTTTGTAATAATTGTATCCTCTCTCTCATTCTCAATCGTTGTCGCTTCTCTCTCTCTCTCCTCTCTCTTCTCTCTCTCTCCTCTCTCTCTCTCTCTCTCCTCTCTCTCTCTCTCTCTCTCTCCTCTCTCTCTCTCTCTCCTCTCTCTCTCTCTCTCTCATCTCTCTCCCGCTCCTCTCTCTCGCTCCTCTCTCTCGCTCCTCTCTCTCGCTCCTCTTGCTCCTCTCTCTCTCTCTCTCGCTCTCTCTCTCTCGCGCTCCTCTCTCTCGCTCCTCTCTCTCTCTCTCGCTCCTCTCTCTCTCGCGCTCCTCTCTCTCTCTCGCTCCTCTCTCTCTCTCGCTCCTCTCTCTCTTGCTCCTCTCTCTCTCTCTCTCGCTCCTCTCTCTCTCGCTCCTCTCTCTCTCGCTCCTCTCTCTCTCGCTCCTCTCTCGCTCCTCTCTCTCTCGCTCCTCTCTCTCGCTCCTCTCTCGCTCCTCTCTCTCTCTCTCTCTCTTGCTCTCCTCTCTCTCTCTCTTGCTCTCCTCTCTCTCTTGCTCCCCTCTCTCTCTCTTGCTCCCCTCTCTCTCTCTTGCTCCCCTCTCTCTTTCTCTCTTGCTCCCCTCTCTCTCTCTCTCCTGCTCCCCTCTCTCTCTCTCCTGCTCCCCTCTCTCTCTCTCCTGCTCCCCTCTCTCTCGCTCCTGCTCCCCTCTCTCTCGCTCTTGCTCCCCTCTCTCTCGCTCTTGCTCCCCTCTCTCTCGCTCTTGCTCCCCTCTCTCTCGCTCTTGCTCCCCTCTCTCTCGCTCTTGCTCCCCTCTCTCTCACTCTCTTGCTCCCCTCTCTCTCGCTCTCTTGCTCCCCTCTCTCTCGCTCTCTTGCTCCCCTCTCTCTCGCTCTCTTGCTCCCCTCTCTCTCGCTCTCTTGCTCCCCTCTCTCTCGCTCTCTTGCTCCCCTCTCTCTTGCTCTCTTGCTCCTCTCGCTCTCTCGCTCTCTTGCTCCTCTCTCTCTCTCTTGCTCCTCTCTCTCTCTCGCTCTCTTGCTCCTCTCTCTCTCTCGCTCTCTTGCTCCTCTCTCTCTCGCTCTCTTGCTCCTCTCTCTCGCGCTCTCTTGCTCCTCTCTCTCGCGCTCTCTTGCTCCTCTCTCTCGCGCTCTCTTGCTCCTCTCTCTCGCGCTCTCTTGCTCCTCTCTCTCGCGCTCTCTTGCTCCTCTCTCTCGCGCTCTCTTGCTCCTCTCTCTCGCGCTCTCTTGCTCCTCTCTCTCTCGCGCTCTCTTGCTCCTCTCTCGCGCTCTCTTGCTCCTCTCTGCTCTCGCGCTCTCTTGCTCCTCTCTCCTCTCGCGCTCTCTTGCTCCTCTCTCCTCTCTCGCTCTCTTGCTCCTCTCTCCTCTCTCGCTCGCTCCTCTCTCTCGCTCCTCTCGCTCGCTCGCTCCTCTCGCTCGCTCCTCTCTCTCGCTCGCTCCTCTCTCTCGCTCGCTCCTCTCTCTCGCTCGCTCGCTCCTCTCGCTCGCTCGCTCTCTCTCTCTCTCTTTCTCTTTCCTCTCTCTCTCTCTCCTCTCTCTCTCTCTCCTCTCTCTCTCGCTCCTCTGTCTTTCTCTCTCTCGCTCCTCTCTCTTTCTCTCTCTCGCTCCTCTCTCTTTCTCTCTCTCGCTCCTTTCTCTCTCTCGCTCCTCTCTCTTTCTCTCTCTCTCTCCTTGCTCACTCTCTCTCTCTCTCGCTCCTCACTCTCTCTCTCTTGCTCGCTTCTCTCTCTCTTGGTCGCTTCTCTCTCTCTTGGTCGCTCCTCTCTCTCTTGGTCGCTCCTCTCTCTCTTGGTCGCTCCTCTCTCTCTTGCTCGCTCCTCTCTCTCTCTTGCTCGCTCCTCTCTCTTGCTCGCTCCTCTCTCTTGCTCGCTCCTCTCTCTCTCTCGCTCGCTCCTCTCTCTCTCGCTCGCTCCTCTCTCTCTCGCTCGCTCCTCTCTTTCTCTCCTTGCTCGCTCCTCTCTCGCTCGCTCCTCTCTCTCGCTTGCTCCTATCTCTCGCTCATCTCTTTCGCTGCTGGCTCCTCGCTAGCTTGCTTGCTGCTCGCTCCTCGCTAGCTTGCTTGCTGCTCGCTCGCTCCCCCCTCTCTCTTGCTCGCTTGCTCCCCTCTCTCTCTCGCTCCACTTTTTCGCTCCTCTCTCTCTCTCGCTCCACTTTTTCGATCTCTCTCGCTCCACTTTTTCGATCTCTCTCGCTCCACTTTTTCGATCTCTCTCGCTCCACTTTTTCGATCTCTCTCGCTCCACTTTTTCGCTCCTTCTCTCTCGCTTAACTTTTTCGCTCCTTCTCTCTCGCTCTACTTTTTCGCTCTCTCATGCTCCAATTTTTTTTTCTTGTTTCCACATGTATTTCTGAAAATTTAAAGAATCTGTAATTTGAAAAAAGACACTTGTTTGTGAAGTATGTAACAAACTATCAGCATTAGCAACTGTGTAAGCCATGAACCTAAAACATTTTAGAAAGAGGCAACATTTTCAAAAACTATAGGAATAGAGGAATCCATTTTGTTCCTATTACATCACTTCCTGACAGCTGAATCATGGGGCTTGTGTTTTATGCATCAGTGGAGAGATCAGTAGGCTTTGTTTAATAATTGCTTAAAGATGACACAACACCCCTTCCCCCTCAAAGGACTGACAGCACGTTTGCTTTCATCTAACAACAACAAAATTATTTAGTGGGTTGGTGCATCACGTATTCACTTAAACTCTCTCTCTGCTCAAGTGATCCTCCTAGATGATAATCCCTCACCTCAGAGCTTTGTATGGTACCAGGTCTAAGCTCCACAGCATGATTACATGGTAATGTGGATATCAAACTGGTTAGTACTGATACTTTTGGCTTACAGTGACTTCATCAGTGATCTTTGTTTTGGAAGATGCGTTTGCACAGTCCAGCAAGGACTAGGATAATTATTTTTGATTTCCTGACAGTCCACATGTTTCTTTATGCCTGCAGCACAGATTATGTTTGGAAACCATTAATAACTGCCTGATGTAAATCACAGTCCCTCTACACTCAAGTTTCCTTCATCAGTTTCAATTCCATTTGCACAGTGACTCCATATTGCAGGTTCCATTCTACATATAAATTATACATTTCCATAAGAAAAGCTGCTACAGGGACTCTTTCAAACCAAAATCAAGTTTAAAATTAATCTCTCCCGAGAAATTCTGTAGTATTGCTGCTGCATATTTAGGCAACTGAATGGGTGCAAAATACAGGCGGTCCTCAGTTGCAGATGACCTGACTTACATATGACCCAGACTTAAAAACCGGCTCCCAAGGCTTTTTGTATGAGTTTGTTATTATGTTTGAATTAAAAGAAAGAGCACAATAGTTTATGTAATTTATTATTACAGTATTACACTATATTATTATAACCACATATGAGCCATTATAATATTGTTGTTGTTGTTGTTCAGGGATCCAAGTTAAATACAAATCCCACCTAAAGACCATTCTCGGGAACGTATCCCATCTGTAACCCAGGGATCACCTTTACTAATAAGCTGCGTTGCTGTGCTGATTAAGATCACAGTCTGCCTATCTCTGTGGTGTCATTTTGAGGGTCTCACCCTTTAGGTGGTTGCCTAGTTTTCCTGGTGAATTTGTTCTCCCCAATGGTGCAGAGATTGAGTGCCAGAAAAGGTTATTTGTACTGCAATACATACATTGAGCTACTGGTAAAACTATTAGTAGTATGACCGCCTATGTTTTCTTATGAGAAGACAGTCAGAAGAGATGACCAAAATTATTTGAACTACAATGCAGGTTTCCTTTAGTTGTGTATCATTTGCTACGTTACCCAATTCAATCCAATAGTCTTCTGAACTTTGAGTGTTTATATTTAGCTAAAAGCATGCATTATTCCCAAGGTTAAAAGCAGCACTGTATCCTATATAGCCAGTAGGTCGACTAGAAAAATATCAAGACATAATTCGGACTCTTACTTTTTCCCCTCTTACTTTTCAGTTGGTTGATGAATGTGCTTATGACATGCAACTCCTGAATGTCTTGAGGTTATGGTAGTTGTGATGTCTATTTCCAGTGCATCTCATGAGTGTGAAAAAGGCAGAATATGTAAATAAAATATGAGTATAAATGTGTAAATGCTGCAAATTGCACTAAGCACATCTGTTAACAATAAACTGCTTTATGTATTACACCAAATGTTTATCATGGCACAAATCTCTATAAAATAAGGGAAATCTCATAGGAGCTACCATTTAAAAACTATATTTGCATTGACTATTTCTTTATTGGGTTGAATCAGGGGAATGATTACCATTTTAGCCAGTAGAATAGACAGGAGAAAAGTAATATATTTGATGACAGCAAAATGTAAAACAAATAAATTACATATAATCTTTGAAATGTACTATTGTTTGTTCCTAAGACATATTACAGTAACAGACTGTATGTGAAAAAGAAAACATGAATATAAATATTAAAGATCTAATGTTATCTAATTTTCCTCCATTTTTGTTAAATATGAATGTAAGGGGAAGGAGTTTTTATGTAGCAGAAATCCGATACTAGTTGTCCTGTAGATATTGGCTTACTGTGTAAATTGTATGTAGGTATCCCATGACCAAACATAATTTAGAGGACGACTGAACTCTGGCAAAATGTTTTACATTAAATTAAAATTAATTTCTTCTATACTTTTTTTAATTTATTTTTTATAAACATTTTGGTGAAATATTTTGAATTTACTTGCGTTATTTTGCCACTTGCATTTCTCCGTATAGGAGCAGCCATTTTGCCCCCTCACATTCTCCCTCACTGTTACCCTCCTCCATAATTTTAAAATGCAACTTGCAATAGAATATGCAAAGGTGATGTCACTGTTAGGGGTGGAGTCATCCACACAGCCGGGTAGTTTCCACTTACATTATGACAGGGGGGAGCTCCTGTTCATCTCCCTAGCATGAAAGAAGCATTTTATTAGACATTTAGGCTCAGATTTATCAAATGGCATATCAGAATACTCCATCCATTACAGAAGGCAGTACCCCTATAAACACAACAGAACTTATCAAGTAGTGATCGCGCCTATATGCCATTCAGTACGATAGAAAAGGTGCATGTCCAAATTGGCAGCACAGCTTAAAAATGTCTATAGATAAACCAGCAGCAACATCCTAGAACACATTCGCCCTATTTCTTTTCTTAAGCTGCTGTAATTAAATAGAGAAATATGTATAGATTAGAATAATAATAATATTAATAGTAATAAAAAGCACATAGTAATGTAATAATATATCTGTAACAGTAATAACAATACATAATAAATATTAATGTTAATTGATATTAATGAGTACTATAGGTGCATTGTATTAATGAGTTACAGGGGGCAGACCTTTGTAGGGAGCATGTGGAAGATTTCACAGAGTAACAGAGCTTTTAAGCACAGAACCATACATGTCTCTTTGCAAACTATGGCATTCTTCGTCTTTTTCAGACTCAAACTTATATATTTTTTGATTGTGCAGTGATCCTTTAATTTCATTTTGGGTTTACAATTTGAACCCACCTCGGCCATGGTTTGTATATTTCCTTGTGCTCATGTAAATTGCCCCAATTATAGAACAACATTTAATCATGTTTGTAAGCCAAAAATCAGTATCTCTATCATACATTTAAAAAAAAGCAAGGACTGCTGTACAATGAAAAAAAATTAACATAATTAAGCAGGGAATGTCACAACCTACAATGATGGAGTATAGAGAATCCTAGTCCTCTTATCTCCTGTAGGTTTTAGACCTAAGATTTGGGTGACTCAGACCAATGGACAGTCCTTGCGGATGCAAGAGCATAAGTCCCAGCTTTTGGTAGTGTGCCTGGGAAACCTG
This sequence comes from Discoglossus pictus, assembly GCA_027410445.1. Lineage (NCBI taxonomy): Eukaryota > Metazoa > Chordata > Amphibia > Anura > Alytidae > Discoglossus > Discoglossus pictus. The sequence continues at coordinate 95,325,141 of CM050171.1, forward strand.
GAAGGGAGTCAGAAACGATCTCCTCTACCAGCATATGCCCCTGGATCAATAATACACCTGCACACAAAGTCTTGATGAAAATTATGAACAACTTTATTTGGAAAACAACATCTTTTAAACAGGCATACAACATTACCAGGAGGTAATGCCCCTAACTGCCTCTGGCCAATCATGCAGGGTCCCTACGTGGGAACCATGAGACTCCTCCCAGGTCCACCCACTATGTGGGGCTAACTAATTCATTTGGCTCTAGCTCCCAAGAGAGAGACATCTCTGCCCTGGCCTATGGCCCTAGTATTGAGGCTGGAAGACCCTGTACTATACCATTGTCCTACGGTGCCTGGCAGTCTGGCAAATCTCTTTGTTCTGCTATCTCCTTTGTTTACACTAAGGACCATATGGCCGACTCCTGACTGAGAGTTTATACAATGGGGGAGGGTTGACTAATTAAAACATAGCTATCACTCCATAATACAATACACAATATAATACTAACATATTATACCCCATAACATATTTCCCCATTCCCACATGGTATCAGGGTTGGGCAGGTTTTCCACGTCAATCCATTTTATGCAGTAATGCTGACTTTATTTAATGGTGACAGTGGAACTCCCTACTCATTCCCCTATCCCATACCATTCACAAGCAGTGACTCTGTGAGCCCAAACCTTTTGTTCTTACACATGGCAACATCATGTGGAAGATAACCCAGCCCCACGATGGCCACTTCTGCCAGTCACAAAATTGCCCCAGCATAGTTCACGCCAAATCCAATATGGCCACTGGCTGATTCATGACAGGGAAGTTATGAAGTTAGTTTTTAGCTATAAAAAAGATTGTTGCCTCTGGTGAACCTAGTAGGTATCCATGGTACTTTAGTGGAAGTGTGCGTATGAGAGGGACATTTCTATTTTGAGTAGTTTTTGCATCTATCAACTTAACTAATTTCCTGAATGTATTAACTTCCTTGGGACTGTGAAGGGGAAGGGATGTGGTGTCAGTTGCAATCTTATCCCATTTTGCACTGATCTCTCCCTTCTTCCTTCACCCTTCCCTCCACTGTCCGATACAGAAAGACGCTCTCAAGACCCAACTCTCAGGAAGTGATGTAATAAACACATGCTTTATTTTATTCCTAAACAGAATATTAAAAAAATCAGATTTTTCTTTAAAAGTGTTTTTACGTCCATGGCTTACACAGCTGCTAACGTTGTTAGTTTATTACATATATCACAAACCAGTGCGCTGTTTCTTGAGTTGCAGAGGTCCTAACATTGTATGCATGTCTGAACATTTTTATTTGTTCTAGAATAGAAAGATTCTTCTCCATCATTATTACCAGTAAAGCGCTGATTAGCCTTGTACAGAATGAGATGAACTAAATTATATATAATCAGTGTTTGTCATGTTTCTGATTACTTTACTATAACCCTTTTTCATCTCACCAAAAAAATAAATATTTTTACATTTTTTAATCTTTTTTTATGAACTACTGAAAAATAAACGAACCTTTTCTACCTCTTAGTCGTATTTTTGAACATATAGCCATGCTGGGTAAACCAGTTGTTTTTAAAATAAATGTCTATTTTGGTATCTTTAAAAGAAAGACTATTAGAATTTCTTTAATATTTTTATTTTATAAAATAACATTAAACAAGAAAAAAGTATTTGTGTTTTTTATTTAATAGGCCAAATACTAAACATCCTTTATTTTGATATCAAACTTTCTGTTATCAAAGCTATGGCAAGTAATCATGTGCAATCTCAATAGGATTGATCGACTGAAATAAAAGCCTTCATTATCTTTCCATCTAACTTAATTGGTGTGACATTATAGTAATGCCTTTTGTAACCTCATTTAAAATTCGTTATCAATCATGGCAATCTTAAACCTTCTGAAATTAGCTAAGCCTTCATTCCGCGCAGTGTTTTCTGAATTGCATGGCTGAAGATTTTATTATCTCTTAAGGTTTTAAATTGCACAGCAATTTTGTATGAATTTGTAATCTATGAAAAACAAGATTTTCTTCAGACTTTCTAATCACAGAGTAATAATAGGCATCAGTGCCTCCTACACGGCCACTTTCTGATTAGTGGTCAGACAGGAAGCCTTGAGACTGGCTCGCCATTTATAGAATGGCGATCCAAGCTGCATCTGGCGATGGATAGTGACATTATAAAGCACTTTGTTTGGAATTGCCCTTTTATATTGTCAATTATCTTTTAATAGTGCCTGTTTATAAGGCATATATTTGAAAATATCTGTCCCAATTAAGACACTTGAGAGATAAATTCAACCCTATAATAACAGAGGTTTCTTCCTAAATATTCTGTTGCCAATGAAAAGTTTCTTACAAGTTTCCTCAGAAAACATCTTTGTCGAAATCAATGGTGTGTAACAGCTAGTATACTGTGATAAATATATGTATGTTTCCTAGTACTTGTCAGAGTTGGAATAGCGCTACCTTGCTGTGGTAACCTTGCTACCTTGTTGTGGTAAATGGGCTTGTGTACTTCAGTGAAGCTGTGCGCTATACCATGTAGGGTCACCCAAGATGGACAGCTCATAGCAGAGAGGTCAGACAAATTGTGGAGAAGGAACTTGTAACCCACTCCAGTATCATTGCCAAGTAAACCATATGGAGCAGATCTAGTAACACAGACAGATGTGCCTGGTGCGCTGTGTCCTTATGCTCACCATGAGTTGGACATGACTGAAGGACTAAACAATAACAATCCGCCTTCCTGCATAAGCTATTCCCTATATGAATAACTCCACTATCACCACTCTTGTATAATTAAAATGCATTTGATTAAACAATTAAGTGAATAAACTTTTATATTCCAGCTCCTGTTTAAATAAAGTGTTTTGCATTGTAATATTAAAGAACAAATTATTTTAATTAACTGCTAGATTGATATTGACCTTCAGAGCAAAAGTGACTCTGAAGGATTTTCTTATTTATTCATTGTATTTCTTTTAGCCAAGCTCTAGATGAACGTCTGAGGATGAAATTAATCACTGCAAGTAATTCTCCCAGTTAGGTACAATAGTTAAATTAGTTTATATGTATTGAGAATTCCCAGTGACACCAACATTAAGTAAACATGGGGCAGAAAGCAGCTGCATTATATCTTAAAGGAAACTTAATGTATAATTGTGTAAATGTAAGTCAGTTTACTGTAAGGGAAATATTTTATTAATATAAAGGATCAGTTTTCCTAAATATAATATTTATTTTCAAACTTTCAAATGTATTTAGCCTTCTGCTTAGCAACTTGAGTCAAGTAAGCAGTGTAGCGCAGTGGTCATGTGGATGGCCAGAGAATACAAGGCATGGGATATATATTGCAAGGTGTCAGTGAAATCTAGGTCTCATCTCTAATTTGGTGAAGCACACCATAGACATGTTATGCTATATGTATATATATATGTATATATATATATATATATATATATATATATATATATATATATATATATATATATATATATATATATATATATTTCCACCTAACCATTTATATCAGGTCTTTTAACCCTCTTTCAATACTCTTTGATCTGAAGAAGCCCTTTCCCTGTAGCACTCAGTCTTTTCTCTGGAGTGGATGAGTCCGTGAGTGAGCATGCACACCCTTCTTTAACAATAAACAGTCCCTTATATATCTATAACAAATACTATCCAGTTCTACTCCTAAATAATTATCTGTATTATACAGTAGACTCTCAGTTAACCAGAACTCAAGCAACCAGAACTCTCAAGCAACCAGAAAAAAAATATACTGTACTTTTAAATAAACATTTTATTTTACAGGGCTGAACAAATGCCAGGAGCCAGGTTATCTTGCCACAAAATGCTTACAGGCACCTAGATCTCATCCACTGTATGTCTCTGCAATTCAATGTTACCTGGAAACAGACCGGCATGAGTGATTGAGCCAAGGCGGTGTTGGCGTTACATTCCCCATTTTCAGCACCGCACCCTCCAGCAGTACCTGTGTGTGAGGAGTGATATTGGCTCTCAAGCAACCAGAAATTAAATTTATCCGGCATCTACCAATAACTGTGGGTGCCGGATAACTGAGAGTCTACTGTATATGTCTCTGTGACCAATTAATTCCTTTACAATATCAATTTTAACATCATGCTTTTGGTAAATATGAGGCCCTTCAAGTGAAACAGGTTGCCCACCACTGTTTTAAAAGAGCTCTGGTGTGGCTGAAGCAACCTCTGACAGTGCTCCCAAGCCAACCTCCACAATTACTTGAGCATCAGTAGCACAGGGTTTCTGAACTCATGGATTCATGGATATCTTGGATCAGTTAATCAGTGACACAGTTTGATTCAACCAGCTGCTCTTGTGGAGCCCTCTTAATTTTCTCAAGTGGGGCTGGGGTAAACAGATCTCCTTGGCTTGATGGCTAACCAACAATCTTGAATTGTTGTGTTTCTCTTTGATACAGCCAGAAAGATTCCATATAGAATACTCTGAAATTACAGTAATTAATGTACTTGTTTTTTTTTTTTTAAATCAATCATACGTATGATTTCTTTCTTATACTAATATTTTATATCCAGAATTGCTGCTTGTATATTTGTCCAATTCCTGTCAGCCATTTAATTTTCCATGCAATTGCATTAATCAAGCTTTAATTACATCTGTACAACCATGGATTCCCTGGGTTATTGTTTTTGCAATGTGGTTGTTTGCTTTCTTGTAAATAATTTGGCAAGCTCTGTACTTTAAACCCAGTGACAGATTTTGGAACCCATGCAAACCAATCAAACTTTATATAATAGAATTGTAATGTGTCCCAGATTACAATATACTGTAAATGTAACATCAGATTACATATATTCTACATTTATATTTAACACAATTTTATGATTGTGTTTATATGAATATGCACAAGCCAATCGGCATTCACTTTTAAATGACCCCTCAAAAAAAAAAAAAAAACTGTGATGACATTTGCCCATATTTAATATTTTGTCATTATACATCCAACAGAAGCAATTAAATGCATTATCTAGTTCCACAAGTGAAATTGTCTTTCCTATTGAAAATAGAGAGGTCGTTTACAATGACCGATCCTAACAAAGCTGTATTATTGCATACTTTGTCATGGGTAATTAAAGGCAACTTGTGTATTGTCACTTTTAGGGCATGCCAATATACTAGGATACTGGTTTTGTAGACTAATGGCATCAATTAGAATTTACCGGAAAGGTGCTTCTTTTTATAATATAGATCAATACTCAGTAGGCTGAAATTATATACAGCTTATTTGTTTTTCAGTACATACTTGGAATCCAGGTCTTTAATATCCATGCATTTCCGCTCAATGTTATCCATCAGAAAAATTATGCGGTTCTTCTTATTTGATATTTATTTATTCTCTCTATATGTCAAGTTACAGTTGAATTGGAGCATTTATTGTGGCCCCTATAGTGTGCCAGTCTTTTTTGTTATATTGCCACTGGGAATGGTAAGGTGTAAGCAGGAAATGTATCAAATGTTACAATGCAGAACGCTTATATCCAAGATTTGCTAAAACTAGCTTCCTTAAATATGACCAAAGAAAATCAAATCATTTTATAAATCTACAAACTACTTTGGATATGTTTCATAGATTTATAGCTAAATAAACTGAATCTGGTTCATGTCAGATCTTTTTGTTATTACATCATATTTTCTCAATTAAGGTGGCACAATACATGTAATTTCTGTATCATCTGATATTTAGTTGGCTTTTTTACAGATGATTGTGTGATTTTTAGAAAATAATGTATAGTTTTACTCATTATTTATGTTTAAACTCCAAGCCTAATTTTAAGTTAAAAAATATATACTTTAAAATGCAACAAATACATTTTCTGTGGTTTTAACTTGAATATAATTATAAACAAATACTAACAAGTTTCTGTTTTTAGCCTGTTACCACATACAACAATGAGTATAATAATTTGTAGAGTAGTGTAGCCATAATTTGGTGACTATTTATTAAAATTGCCTTTTCTGCGATTTTGTTTCCTCATACTTCCAACTTTCTGATGGTAAATCCATGAGGTTCATAAATAAAGGATGCTTTGATGAGGGATAGATTAATAAATTGGCCTATGTTGCCCAACCATCACACCATAGCTCCACAGAAATATTGTTTTTTTTTCTCATTCCATTTTTTATTTAAGTATCTGCATAAACATACAGTTATAATATTTCTTGTTACATGTACAGGAGTTGTGATAGAAAGTTTAATACATAAGGTTATACATCATAATAATTGCTATTCTTTGATATATTTGCCAATAAAGATCAACATAAAATATAATAAAACCTTTTTCTTTTAATATTTTCATTTTTTCTTTTCCTTTTTTTTGTTGTCCAAACTTATTTGTCATTTTTAACTACACCTCCATTTTCACGCCTCTAAGCTATGCTGTAGTATTTGGGTGAATTTTGGCAATAAAATGGGAGTTATTCATGTATATTCGGTTCTGGATATTGGAAATTTGAGAAAAGTACTTAAGAAAAGTTTTTTAAGATTTAATACCGCCTAAAATACATAATTTTGGTTCAAGTGTTATCATGTATCCCTCCATTCTGGAAATTAAAGGCGCAGCATAGAAATATTTTAAAGGTCCCCTGCTGTATACGGGAGACATCATTATCATAAGGGTATAATGCTATAGGAAACCGATGATGTCTACCATTTTAATACAATAAAACATTCGGTGTGAATAAAAATTCCACTACAAATTGGGTAACGTGTGTTTCTATACATTGTCAGTGCCTTTCTAATGATATAATAAGTACAACCTAATTTGTTGAAGTGCCCTATACATAATAACGAACAGCAAACCTTTTTAGTGCAACAGCTTTTAATGAGAAGAGTCTAATTAAATTGAGTCTCCAGATTTTCTTTTGATGTTCTTAGACATAGTTCTTACACACTCCCTCTTATTTTGCATGTTATAATTTGATTCCACTTTAACGCATATGAGTATAACCAAGTGTGCATAACGGCATGACTCGAGTGCTTCTACCAGAAGTGGTTGCAGGTTTCAGTAACTGGCTCCCTGTCCTTTCAGATTTGCACTTAATTACAATACTGATTTTAGAAAGGTGCCAAAACTTTGTAATTATACAGTTTTGTTTTTTTCTTGCAGAGTCTTCTTGCGAGCAATTAATCAATATGCAGATATGCTGAACAAAAAATTCCTGGACCAAACCAACTTTGAACTACAGGTAATTGAATCAAATAATTCTTTTTCATGTTTTTTTGTGTATTATGGTTCAAAGTACAGTGTTAGACCATGAGTAAATAATGTATGCATACTAATAAAAGGATTTGCGTGGTGTGACTTTTTCCCTGCACACTGAGACGTCTTGCAAGGATGACTACTAAAAAATAGATCCCATATCACTAAAGTCCAGAGCACTCCCCTTTTTTGATGAATCTGCTGCAAACTTGTTTACATTTAGATCCTGTTTGATTATTCTGTAATTTATAGGTTAAACATATTTCTTTTTGACTTCATCGGTTTATGTGATTTCAATCTTTTTTTTACCAATACTAACAACTGAATATTAAATAAATCAATAAAACTAAATCTGAAACTTCTGCAAAACCTATTACACTTAATACACTCACCCCAAAAGCAAGTTATTGTTTTTTTGTTTTGTTTTTTAAGTTGTTCCTAAATAAGATGAAAAACGAGTTGTACATTGAAATTAGCTTTTGCATATAGAATGAATCGTTCCTGAGATAACAAGCATTGTTTCTGCTATATTTTTAGGTAAATGAGTGACTTCTTCATACTAGTTAATTGATTTGATGGGATCATTAGGATAAAAGTCTGTGTGTCTATTTCCCTGGTGGATAAAACCAAGCCCCCTAAGGTTTTCATTCAGTTAGAATCTTTCTCATGTTTATTAAGTGCTCTGAGGTGTAAATTAGCATAATGGAGCCACACAGTTAAAACTGAATATCTAAGGAATTCTCTTTTGTAGATAAAAACAGCTAATAAAATGTATAGACCGTTTTTTTCATTCTCTTTAAGGTTAATCGACTTGTTGGGGTGGGAGTGTCCCTTTTAATGAAAATAATCCATTTATCAACAAAGGATTTAGGCAATACAGCTCAATATCTACTTGCTTTGTAATGTTACCGTCAAGGTTGTGATCCCCTTTTTTTTTTTTTTAGTTTAAAGTGTTACTGACTTTAAGAAATGCTTTGAAAAGGAAACATAGAAGGCACCTTTACAATAATATTTTACGTGCAGTCATTTTAGATTATTTGAAAACGGTAAAATCAATAGATTTTCAATATATACTGTATTGGTTCAAATCACTATCTGGAGAATGTGCATCTGCACATCTATGGATTGATTACTGTACTTATTAAAATGGCAATTTTATGTCTCATATATGGTAGCATAGTTTAATATTGCTAGTACAAAGTAACTCTGCAGTCAACACAGTAATAAAATACTTCCAGGTTTCGTGGGTTAAACAAACCTTGCTTCAGAACCAACAGAGATTAAACACACACCCAGTCTCATTTAATTTGTTTTAGCTTTTAAAATCATTAAAATTAGGTGTATGTTTTTTTTTTTTTGCGTCCATGTGGGTATTAAACATTTGTATACCATAGATAGTTCAGTATTATAAGTGGTTACGTTTGTGATTTAAGTTTGAGGATTTGCTTTGACATGTAAAGGTATATAGAAGTTTCATGGATTATGAATGCATCTGATAGAGGAGAATCAGTAGTGTATGCAAACATCCTTTAGCATGAAATAAAATCCCAAAATCACATATATAGTTGTGAGCGTACGAGTTGTTGCTAACGCCGCGGGCTCGTTACGCGAGTCGCGGCCCTCGCGAAGCGAGGGCACTGCCCGAGGGTCTCAGTTGCTGGCATGGAGCGCATACGGCGCTCCATGCCAGCACCTGAGGACCTCGCGAAGCGAGGGCCGCAGTTGCTGGCATGGAGCGCATACGGCGCTCCTTGCCAGCAACTGCGACCCTCGCAAACTTCACGTCGCAACCCAAACAGTACGACACACACATTACGACACTCGCAAACAACATACGACACACGTTCACACACATTACGGACTCGCAACACTCGGACGCAACTCGCGAACATTACAAAATGTAAAACACAATACATACACACACCACATACATAAAAAACTTACCTACACCAAGAGGGAGCACCCAGCACCTCAAAAATACAACTTACACCTCGATTTTACTCCAAATAAAACAGTTTAGAGACTAAAAAAAAATCGAAGCAAGAGAAAAAATGGCCGCCGAACAAAACGAAAACGAGGCTACAGCACTCTAAACTCGCAAAACACCACAAGAAACTCGCAAAACACCACAAAACACCTACGGATATTCCGATACAAACGTATACCACACATTACTCGACATTTTACGCCAATGCGGAAGTACACGACAACGGTTTGGGCTCGCGCACGCACAGTGTTACACTGCACACATTCAGCACGCTTACACAGCAGATCCACACCACTAATGCTGCAGCAACATCAAAACACATTCACAGCTCTTCCACACAATGCTTTAAAATAGGTAAAGTATATTCATTTATTAATGTATTATATATTTCATTATTACACACTAAACAGCATTAGCTACCTTACAATTTCATTGCCGTCATTTTTTGACGGGCAATTCGCTAGTAAACAATAATAAGCTTAACCTAAAGTTTGCAAAAAATCTTCAGTTTTCTGGAAGTTGATTTGAGCTGGAATGCTCATGAAAATCCAAATTAATTAGCATACAATTCATAATTTGCCATGGTGGCCAATCAGTGGCAGCTACAACATTGTAGCAATGTTTGGTGATCGTCTCTGCAGCAAAGCATCATGGGATGTGTAGTCTTTTGTTCCCACCGCCAGGAAGCAGTTCAGTAAGTGCTGTTTTGGATCTCTGCACTGTGCTACCATTGGCTGGAAGGCTCTGGGGGTGTGGAAAACATTTTTTAAATAAAATAAATCTGTATGTGTATAGAATGAATCCATGTAATGTGTGTGTCTGATATAAAAACAGGGAAACTTCAATATGCCCTTAATTTGTGATCTGAATCTGCTATTTATATCTCTCTGAATTATATCTAGTTACCCTACTATAATCCAACATAATTTTTTCTGGTATTAAAGGTATATGCAAGTGAGGTGGGTTATAAATGCATCCTGTAGAATGCCTCATAACTCACCTAGAAAAAAATGTTTGCATGAAAAAAAAAAGATGCTGAGGGTGATTTAGACACCCCCAGCAATGCCACTGCGCATATCGGGTACTTCATTAAAAAATTTACCCGATATAAAAGCTGCTGATTGGCTAAAGGAAAGGAAAGTATCTGAAATCATGTGACATTCCACAGTAGGGCAGACTTCAGTTGCTAACTGAGCATGTCTGCACAATCCCCAGGCCAAAACGATACAATGTCCTACTTATGCTAATATTCCCTGGGAATTTCAGGGGGTGTCAACATTGAGATAAAACAGTTTGCAAATGCAAGAATTTCAGCAAACTTCAGGCTAACGGTTTAACTGTAATTTTTTCATGCAAACAATTTTTTTTCAGACACTATAAATTCTCCTCTATCAGATGCATTAATAACCCAGCTCACTTGCATATGCCTTTAACTCCCTACACTGACAGTAGTCTGTGGTATATAAGAAAATAGAGTAAAAGACCAAATTTCAGTCTTTGAATTTTGACCCTTTCCATTCTGATTTCCCCAGAGTCATTTGTTTTCCTATTTATGGATAAAAAGAAGATCTAAGAGACAGGGAGTTGTGCTTACAGCAGAGCTCCCAGCAATAGCAGACATGTCTACCCACAAGTTACAAAGTGCAGCATTGTACTTTTGCTTTGCAGCATTACACTATTTCTCCGCCACTTGTCTTATGAAATCAAATAAATGTGAAGGTTGTATGGACGAGGATTGCTGAGAACACAGCTTACTAATAACAAGGGAGTTGTCTGGCAGTATAAAGACTTGAGATATATTGCTGCTTTGCATGCACACATTCTATCTAAAAGACACAAAGTGCTACGGAGAGCTGTTTAACAATGAGGGTGGCAGAGATCTTATAGTGCTAATATAAAAGTAAGTATCCTAGAAAGACTTAGAATTAGTCTACTGTGGGTATTATTTTAAAATTATAAAAGGTCTTCGAATACAATTTACCAGCTTTAGTCTTTCTCTGTAAACCTAAGCAATTCATGTTTTAATGCTCCAAGCCAATAGCCAGATAAGCCATTAAAAGTATTTTGCTTCACAACAATAATCTGAATTTACATACGTGTATTATCCAGCCATTGTAAAACAGCACTTACTAGAAGGATAAACTGATTTTATAGTTAAAGTGCTGATGCGTGCAATTAAAATGGGACAGATCTGTCAGCTTTAAAATCTTGCTTCTGTAGCAAATTTAATAATGAAAGGATTTTCATCTTTATTGGTGCTAGAAGGGTTGAAATGACAAAACATATTGCATCTCAAGGTTTGTTTATAATTGTTACATTTGCTTAAAATAAAGCACTGGCATGTTACAAGTATTTATTATTATTATAATACAAAACTTTTGGGACAAAGCCAGTACCTCCCCCTGACTGAATGTAAGTAGGGCGTGTCATGGTCCTGCACCAACGGAGTTACACATCTCTGTGGAAAAATCAGTTACTTCCTCTATTGGTTGAAAAAAATTACAGCAACAAAACTTAGGCAGGTGCCCATACTTTGTTTCAAAAGCACTTTGTACAGGCATTAAAAACATGTCTTAACCCTTACAATACTTAGGCTTCCATGCTTGTCGAGTGTTATACTTTAGGGAACTTCCATAAATCGGCTGCATCAGGGTTTTTTCCACCCAAGTTTTACACTAATGTAAATGTTTTGCTCCCCCACATTAGGGCACTCAAAGCACATCTGTAAATCCTGCCTTCGACTCAACAGATTTATGTGTAGGGAGTAGCCAAAGCAAGCTTTACAGATGAGACATGGCTCTAGGAGCCAATAGGAAATGGTAATGTCATGACTACTATAATGAGTGGGAAGCGCCGTAACAAGTGCCATACTCCTGTGGCAGGGAACCGTTATATATATATATATATATATATATATATATATATATATATATATATATATAATTTGTCTTATTCTTTTTCTTTAATACTATATTTTGTTATTAAAAAGATGTGACCGTTGTATTTATAGCTTCAATAGATATATATATGTGTGTTCAATGCATTGCCTAGAAATATATAAGATTTAAACACAAAATAAAGCATTTGTTCCTAGGCAAGGTGGTTTCATGAGATGTATTAACCCCTTGAGTGTGTGTTATCCTGGATGTTGTATAATAAAATGGGCATAATAACATATTATATTTTTTAATTACACATATGTTGATATTGGACTGTTAAGTGTGTAATCATGTTGAACTGTAATCATTGTGTTTTTTTGTGCTATACTGTCACTTTAACTGCTGCAGTGTGACTCCGCAAATGTTTTATAACCATTTGTGACTGATCTTTGGTACCTGTAAAGTTTTATTCAGCTTTTATCAGTTAGGGAGAGATCCGTAAAGCCTGATTAGCTCAGGATTGTGGGTGGAAAAGTCTCCCGGAGTAACTCCTAATAAAAAGGAATGCCGTAAATATCGGTTCCAGCTTGTAGCCATGACTCGTAGCAGTTCTCTCGCAATGTTTTAGGGATGGGGATTAACATAGCTAGGTAGGATTTACTGTGCTGCTAGGGCACTCATAATTGCTTTTGCCTGGATTGGCATAGGGCCCTTATTTACCATGCAGAAATAAACTTTTTTGTAATAATGAATACCTGCTGTTTTTATGCATGATTGCAAACATATGTTTATCTAAATATTAAGATTTCTGTTTGTATCTAACAGTATCTTTATAATTTTTAAATGTTTGTCATTAAAATTTAGAGATATTTATTTTAGAATTCCCCTTCTGGATCGCTACCTCTTCATGGTGAAGGGGATGGTGTACCTCAATGAAGCTGTATCTATATGGAGCTATATCATGTAGGGTCACCCATGGTGGTCATGGGAGAGAGGTCAGACAAATCTGGCAACCCATTCCAGTATATTTATCAAGATAAACTTACGGATATGCATAACCAGAAACACTTTTATATTCGTCCTTAATGTAAAGTTGCTTAAACTTGAACTAATTTGTCATGATAAAATATTGTATACAACCTAAGATATTTAATTGCAGTATATTTCAGGTAAGTTTTCAGTGAAAATGATTTACTTCAACAAAATAAAGGAGAGGAGACACTCAACCCGTCACGTTACAGCCTTTTAAAAGCAACCATTATCTGTATAATTAAACACTTCTGAGAAAATGCTGCTGTACTGAAGGGAGGCTTGTTGCATGGAATAATTTACCAGCAGATATGGTTAATATAATTAGACACATGGAAGTATATCTTACATTTTAATATTAAAGGGACATGGAACTTTCCAAAACTTTTCAACATCAAAGGCATGATTTTTTTTTTTTCGTCACTGATATCCTGACCAATGGATAATGAAGATGGAGGCTTGGTCACACAGCCAATAATCTGCTTCATGTAACCAGTTCATCTAGTGTATAGAAATGAGGAGACAAGCAGCTGCATGGTCCACCAGTCAGAGCTCTCCATTTCCCATTGTTTGCTTTGACAAGTGAAGTATAATTGGCAACAAATTAGAGCAATGAAAAAATAGTACTATAACGTTTAGCAAACTTATATTGACCCCCCCCCCCCCCCAAAAAAAAAATATATATATATATATATATATATATATATATATATATATATACCGTATTTTTCGCCGTATAAGACGCACTTTTTCTTCCCCAAAACTGGGGGAGGAAAGTTGGTGCGTCTTATACGGCGAATATACCTTTTCAGACTGCCTCTGTCCTCTTGATCTCACCCCAGCGCTTCCTACCAGCATCGCGTCGGCCGGTGCGTCCTAGTGACGTCACACACGCAACGCTGCAGTACACGTGGAGTGCTGGTAGGAAGCGCTGGGGTGAGATCAAGATGGCAGAGATCAGAAGGAAGGTGAGGATCAGGGGGGTCAGGGAGGATCAGGAGGGTCAGGGAGGGTCAAGGGCTCCCAAATGCTGCAGTATATGGATGTGTGTGTGTATGTATGTATGTATGTGTGTGTGTATGTATGTGTGTGTATGTGTGTGTATATATATATGTATGTGTATGTATATTTATGTGTGTATGTATATGTATGTATGTGTCTCTATAAAGGTGAGGATCAGGGGGGTCAGGGAGGGTCAGGGAGGATCAGGAGGGTCAGGGAGAGTCAATGGCTCCCAAATGCTGCAGTATATGTATGTGTATGTGTGTGTGTGTATGTATGTATGTGTGTGTATGTGTGTGTATGTGTGTGTATATATGTATGTATGTGTATGTATATTTATGTGTGTATGTATATGTATGTATGTGTATCTATATATATATATATATATATATATATATATATATATATATATATATATATTTGTGTGTAATGTAGGTGTGTATCTGTGTGTAAAGTGTATTTGTGTTTGAGTGTATTTGTGTTTGATTCAGATTTTTTTTTTTCTTGTTTTCCTCCTCTAAAAACTAGGTGCGTCTTATCTGCCGGTGCGTCTTATAGGGCGAAAAATACGGTATATATCATACAACACGTACTTCTGCTATCCTTTTAGTTGATGTATTCAAAAAGTTGTAATCTAAACTTACATTTGTGGAGTTTTGTCTCTTCTGGAACTTAGCAGGATTTTTATGATTGTAGCATCTAAAAATGTGTTCTCAGAGAAATAGAAAGTTACATATTCTACAAAGCACAAAATAATACAATATTCATTCTTAGATTATTTTTTTTGCATAAAAAAAATAAAGCCAGTTTTATTTGTATTTGTTCTTTTGTGGTAGTGAAGACTTTACAGTCAGGTACAGCCACCATTTAGTGAAAAAGCTTTCTAAAGCCTATGAAATTTACATGTTAAGTTGCAGAACAGGCCGTCAGCAGCTTAGGCCCACAAGGCCTAGGGCAGCACATTTCCAGGGGGCAGCAGACTGCCGGCAGTTGCCGATGCAATCTATTAAAAGGGGAGACGGTCACCTCAACCAGCAGTTAGTTTAACCTTAAAGAGCATGAAAAACTGTCTATACATTGTGCTAGCTGTTTTTTCTCTGCATTGAGGCTTCTTCATGCTAATGTGCATCTCAATGTGTTAATTATGGAGCTCAGCATGTTTGATCAGGGCGGTGGAGGTAAACTAACTGCGTGATAGTATTAGTGGGGCATTGCTGCTACCACAGAGACAACCTGATTGTAATCCCAATTAGCACATCAAAGTACCTAATAGTATTTGGGAACTGTTCATTTGCTTAAAGGTTTCCCTGTTTTATATATTAAAATAAACTACATTATTTTTTAAACAAGATTTTATTAAAAAGTGCTTAAAAGCTCTGTGTTTTACTTATGGAAACATTCCAAATAGTCTCTGCAAAGGTCCGCCCTCAGTAGCTCATGCATACAATGTGTCTATACTACAAGATGTAGTAACCAATGGCAGACTGTGTTGCTGAAAAGACGTTAAAAAAACATTCATTCATTGGTCAGTAAATCGAATACTTTACTACTTATGTTGTTTATTTTCATACTAAAGCAGGGAAACCTTAATGTCCCATTTAAGAATATAGCAGAAAATAAGCTGATTATCTGAGGAATGATCCACTATAGAATTAAAAAAAGCTAATCTGCATAGATAGATTTCATTAAAAATAACATAAAAACAACTTTTGGGGTAACTTAGTCCCTTGTAAAACAATGTCAGTAATATGGCACCTCAGCTCATAAATAACACCACAAAAAATTCAAATGCTTGTCCTTGTATACTATAGTGCAGTATTTATAGTGAATATCAGTTCATTGTTTTCTAGTTCAAGTTAAGCTCACTGTAACAAATTGGAGTATGACATTTTTTTATGAAATAATATTTAAAGTTGGGTATTCTTGTTCTGTTTTTATTTTTATATTTTTTATAGAATTTGAGTTTTTTTGGAGTAATAATCCCATTTGATCAGACATAAATATAATGTATTTCAACAGGAGGGTATATAAGTACCAAATGTTCTGTCATGTGTTTAATAGATCATGTTTTTAGCTAGATACTTTACTGTTCAAGAAACAACTGGAGTGTAGTAAGCTTTATTTTATCTTGTAGCACATTCATGTATTTGCAGCAGCTCGGTGGACATTGCTGCTTCCTGATCACCACCTGTGTAGAAAAAGACTCCATTTCTCCACTATCATTGTCGGCAATGCACCGTATAATACCGTACTGGTCCCGACTGGCTAGACATAACTAAACAATTAGCCAAGCTGAGGAGAAAGTGACGTTGTATATTGTATGTGTTACTGGATAAAACCAGGACTAGTCAGTCGGACAATATGGGTGTGAAACCTGACCCTCACTGCCTCATTAAATGCTCTATAAATCACATGTTACAACTTAAAGGACCACTTAATACATTTCAAAGTAAAGTTCATATGTTTGTTTGTTGGACAGACTTAAAAATAGTATGCAGTATAAAATAAATGAGTTATTTTCTTTTAATTGTTTTCCTCCTGCTTTTCTCCACCTCCCAATGAGTGGCCAGCTCTGCATGTGGGGAGGACCATCATTTAGCTTGGAGGCAGGCAGGGCTATGATGTCATTGGCCTCACCCAGTGCGGTCATTGGTGCCAGAGGTATTGAAGGTAAAACCTCCTTGCACCATTCACCATGTCCAGGGATATCAAGGGGAAAGCACCAACTACTACATGCGTTGTATCCTCACCTACTTTACTGAGCATGCTCAGTCTGAACTAGAACATAGTCTGTTTTCTGTTTTTTCTTAAAGTTTAGTCCCCAGTTGGAGCTGTTCATGCCCCCTGATAGGTAAAAGGAGATGGAGATAAGCAGTTCTGCTTGAGGGGAAAGCTGACAATTATGGAAAAAAAATAACTTTTGTTTACTGCATACTATTTTTAATAGTGTTGCCCAACAAATGAATATACAAGCTTTACTTTTAAATAAACGAATAAGGAAATGGTGCTCTTTTCCTGGATATCATTCAGTAAGCAAACTTCGCTCTTCTACTGTTTTGAATCCTGTTATAGGCAAGTATGTTGTGCTTTTTATCTGTCAGTAAAAATATTGTTTTTGGACACTAATCTTATTTTCACATACTGATTTGGGCGTCTGTGTACTTTGTGAAAATATTATTAAATAATATGTATAAATAAATAACTACCTCTGATATAGCCAACTATGATTCATATTATTTTCTGATAAAAATATTATTTTAATACAATTAAATAATATATTTATTTTATTATTCTAGCTCTGGAATAACTATTTTCACTTGGCTGTTGCCTTCCTTACCCAAGAATCATTACAACTAGAGAATTTTTCAAGTGCTAAAAGATCCAAAATACTTAACAAGTAAGTTGTATTCATAGACTATATTGTGCTTTGTCCTTTTTGTTCTTCATATAGTTCTATCTATTTTTTTTATATTATTTCTATATGTGTTTTTTTATTAATTTATAAAACCTCTATATATGCTTAAGATTAAGAGAGTATGCGGAATTTCCTTAAAGAAACACCAAAACCCTCTCAAACATTTTCCCAATTCTATACAATCATTTCACACCAAAGCTAAGATGAACAGTGAATTACATTTCATTTTAACTAAGGGGAGCATTGTGTTTTTCTTGCATACTTCATTATTCAAATAATACAAGATGAACGAAATGAAGCACTGTACTTCCTTGAAGATTGAATGAAATGTTAATCCATTTTCCTTTTGTAGTTTACAGAGATCTTTATGCAGCATACCAGAAATCTGACTTGAACATTATAAGATATGTGTCCTATTCTGAACATGTCCCACTGTCTGAGTTTAAGCACTGATTAATGTATTCAGATTATTTTGTGTTAGGGTTTGGTATTTTAGTGTCACACTGCTACAGGGTGTGAAAATGGCAGGCAATTCCAAGAAATTGTCCAGATACAAATCATGAATATACATCCGTTTTTGTAATATAAGCTGCTTGAGTGTAATAATATATATTCATTATGTCATAATCTGTAGCAAGTAATTTATCAAGACACTATATATATATATATATATATATATATATATATATATATATATATATATATATATATATGTATATATATAATCACTAACATGGCTGTTTAGAAAAGAAAACTTAAAAAATTAAGTCACTTATTTATACATTTTTGTTTTATTTTTTTATAAGGTATGGGGATATGAGACGACAAATCGGCTTTGAAATTAGGGATATGTGGTATAATCTGGGTAAGTGGTTTTTCCATACTGTGTGCATAATTGTATTGTCATTATTTATTTGTTATATTTTCTTTTACATTTTTGCTACATGTTAATTAGCCATTCTGAACTTTATAATTAACACAGTGTTGTATATTTTAAAATAAATATAAAAACATTTATTTGTTATGCCTTTTAATTATCAGATATGACTTGCATGGACAATTGTAGTCTGTCTGAAAAAAAAATGACATTTAAAATGAGCAAATCAAATGTTATAAATTGTTCAGTTTCTTTAAGGAGCACCTGGTTGGAGAATATTATCCACTTTTCTTTAAGGGTTCTTGTTCATAATAGTCTTTGCAATCATTCAAGTGCTAATTTCTGGGCTCCTGACATTATGGTTTACCTACACCTCTGTAGAGCATCCTTGACTAAAATGCTCTTTACTTGCTGCCAAATAATATTTGCATATCTTGTTAAAAATAAAGTTATAATATGCGTAATTGAAACAAAGTTACTGACTTAACTTGTGGTAGGTATCTAACCAATATGTCTTAAAGGATAATAAAATGAAAACAATTTAGCATTGTAAAACCCTTGTATACAAACTGCTAAGTTAATTTCTTTTATATTTTATTCTTGAAAAAAATAAAAAAAAAAAAAAAAAATATATATATATATATATATATATATATATATATATATATATATATATATAAATTTGAAATAATGTGCAAACTAAGGACAGGTTGAGATCTATCCATCTCTCTAAGATTACTTTATCCTCTCTTGTATGATCGATATCCTAGCTACTTGAAGGCACTCTTCACTCCAAATGTTCCAAGTTGTACATTAAGATTTCTAGGTGTAGATCAGCTAACCATCCCCAGAATCCAGGATACTTAAGACATTTATTTTCATCAAGCTTTTTTATGAAAATTGTGTGATTCCAGCCTTCTCTTTTTTCTTTTCTAAGCATTTTGAGTACCTTTTTGATAGGTAATAATAATTTATGTAGCAGTTTTCTAACATGAGCGCCATAAATATGGCTGCTTAATTGGACTGTCTGTGTGCAAAACAAATGGCAAAATCTGGCAAATTAGTTTGCAACTACCTCTAAAGATAGAAAAGTAAATCCTCCATAATGTAAGTATTAATGTATTCTAACCGTGCATGCTTTGCTCAAGGATTAAAAGTAAGATCTGAGGATTAAAGATACCTATTTATTTCAAGCAATGAACCATTTAGTAGTATTTTAAATATATGTCCTTAATGCACTATGAAAGTTTGGGACTTTGGTCTTGCTTACATGCTAACATACCTAAGAAAAGTTAACTTTGCCTTGGTTATCTTCATACAAAGCAGCAATAAAACCTCTGGAAAACTTTGACATTGATGTTGCACTTGATAAATAACTTGGTGTCAGTAACATTTGTTTTCTGAAACACTGACTCTGACATTTTTCAGACATAATACATGAAAACTGTCACAGAAGAGTTTGAAAATAACAGCACTGAAAAAGGAGTATGCCTTACAGCTCCTTCAAGTATACGCTTCAAACCATTAAACATTTTCAGGGTCATTCTATCAGGAGGGAGTATGTGTTTTTTTTTTTTTTCTTTTCTTTAATAGTATTTTATTTTCAGAGAATGAAATAGTCATAGTGTCACTGGATCAAGAGTTTTTATTTTATGTTTCTAAACTCTGAAGACAGGACCACTCAGAATGGTGGACTAGAACATAGGCTTTGACATCCAGCGAAGACATGAAATCAACTGGCACATTTCTGTATAGATCTAACTGGTGGTTATTAAAATTGTAGATGGGCTTTTGGTATGGATTCCAGATGTAGGAACAGAGTTATTATTTGGAGTATGATTATGCTGAGCATTTGAAATGGATATGGAAACTTAATGAGTGTTTGTGTGTTTGCCATGCTGGTCTGTATTATCCATGTTGAAATTGCACATTTTTGGCCAGATCATATTAGTACCACTAGGACAGTTTAGATAATTTATCTAAATGGGGCCAATAAGTTGATTTGGGTCTGAGTCACAACCTCATACCACTTTTTCAGCAAATTGCTAATGCTTCCAAATTTTTTTTTGCGGCATTCAGTCGTTTCCGACTCTCCTTTACCTCATGGACCGGAAATTGCCAGGACAACTTTATTTCCACGATCATGCTGATCCTCTAGTATACAAGGCAGAGGTACTGGAATGGTTTGCCAATTCCTTTTCCAGTGGACCACAGTATACAGCTCCTGGTATCCCTAGGTGGTCTTCTATCCAAGTATTGACCAGGCCAAACCCTTCAGGGTAGTGTGACTGACTGGGATCGAACCCAGGTTACAGTGGTGAAAGCACCAAATCCTAACCACTGGACCACCAGGGAACTCCTTAAACAACTATACATTAGTCAAATAGTGCACCCTTTGGTTTCCATTCACTATGTATTTTTCCATCCTATAACATTATAAAATCAATTATATCAAAATATTTGTTTATGATCCTATAACATGAACATGGTTTCCAGACTTCTATCATAATTACAAAAAACAAAGCACATCTGGATCTTGGATTTGGAGGATTTGGGGAAAAAAGTATTACCCCGATCTACATTATTTGTTGCGGATGCCTGTCCCCCAATTAAGATCATAGCAATCTTTTTTTTTTTTTTTTAAGCTTAATAACTTCTCTCTTCTGGCAGAACACTTTTTATACCCGTTGTGTGGTTCTAGAAGTGTTCATTGCATACAAGAAGCCATCTGTTAGCTTCTTGTATGTACAAACCCCAATTTAAGCGAATTTTGTACATTTAAGTTTTTGATTAAAGGTTCTCAATCACATATGATAAACTTGCTACTTAAAGGAATACAATAGAAGTGTAAAAAATAAAACCATTTTATACTGCTTGTATCACATGATGTGGCTTGAAATGAAGCTGAAATGCCCTGAGCTCTCCTTCTATCCTCTGTCTGATTTAATTCCAACAAATGTTTAAAGTATATGCAAGTAAACGTGTCTGGTTTCAGAAAACCTTTCAAGTACCGCTTTGATTCCCTCTTGAATAGTTTGCTGGTAATTGTACTTATAGACTGTTTAAAATATAATAATGCAGTTCTCTTTCTGAAGGTTATCGACTTAAATAAGGACACTGCATGTAATCACAAGCTGAAAAGAAAAAGAAATGCTACAGACTGTTTTTACTGATTCTCAGCAGCCTGGTCATATTGGTTTGCAAATGTTCTTGATCTTTCATTGTTTGTTTTCTTTTTGTTTTTTTATATTAGGCCAACACAAAATCAAATTTATTCCTGAAATGGTGGGGCCTATGTTGGAGATGACCTTGATCCCAGAGACTGAACTACGTAAAGCAACTATCCCGATATTCTTTGACATGATGCAGTGTGAATTTCATTCCACAAGAAGTTTCCAGATGGTAAGCATGAAACTGAAAGTCAGTGCTATGTCAATTAATATTGTTTAAACAAATGATTATTTAGTATTTTCAAGGTTTACTATTTTATTTGATTGATACCCCTTAGATATTTTTTGTGAAAAAGATAATTATTATTTTGCATATATTTTCACATTTACTTATTGATTGTTTTGAACTTTACCTTTTCTCAATCAATAATACATCTGATAAACATGATGCTTATCACATCCATAATAACAAAACAAAAAAAAAAATAAGGCTGTAGATAAAAAATAGAAATTTACCAAGTGCTGGATTAGGTCGTAGTCTGATTTATAAACTATGTTTTGATTTTAGCCAAATTTAGGATTTTACCAGATGGTAATTGATGGTCATGCAACATTCCCAGAGAGATGGGTAATGGAATCCACTGGCATATTCCCAGACACCCCCCACTAAGGATCTATCCCAGCATGCTACTCTGTCAGCCTTTCTCCTAATATTTTTTTCCTCTTTATTTTGTTTTTCAAGTTTATAATAATTTAGAATTTTACAAAGTTCTGAAATTAGACTTGATGCTGTAAATATGGCAAAGATTGATAGAAATATTTACAGGGCCATTTACCTCCCTATCAGTGCTCTTCATGGTGTGAAAGAGCACAATTTGGTAAATTAAAATGATCTTTTTTTTCTTACACTAATAACAGCTAACAAAATATAGTTTTAGGTCTGTTTCCAATACACTATTGACTGTTTCATGATTAACAACATCTACCGACAATGAGCATCAGCGGTGAAGGCTCTGTGAAGACAAAAATGTAAAGTTTCTCCCTGAACTTCAGGAATGCAGCAGGTCATGTTAACCCCAAACTGTCATTTTTAGCAGATTCCAGCAGTCCTTTCCCTGAGCAGATGAATTTGTGAAGGGTTAACTTTATTTATGCTTATGCTCTCTGCACAGAGCTGTTGTTGTGGGTTTATCTGGGCGCTTGTCAGAGTCTCATGTAAACTTAATTTATAAACTTCTCTGTGAAAAAAGAACGTATTTAAAAAATTCTAAAAGTATTTCAACATGGTTTTATGAGAACTATACAGTGGTGAGCTCCAAGTTGTTCTGCATTAACTGGCCCTTTTATTTGGATAACCCAGCTCAACATGCCTCCTGCAGCCAAAGGTCTTCAGGTTTTTGTTCTATGGTTCGGAACTGATGACCAGTTTCACTAGGTAAAATGCTATAGACATGACTGTATGTTGCAAAGCAGATTTGGGATCTATCCCGTTGTTTAAACACAAAGAAATCGGCAGCACTGACTGCAGCAGTCACAGCAAGTAGCCGCTAGATGTTGCCGTCCGGTTTCAGGGAAGGCCCTAATGATTCTTCCGTCGTGGCTGAACTCGACGGCGCCGAATCGACAGCAAGGCCATTGACATGTTCGGCGCGGCACTTGGCCCTCAAGGCGCCTCTAATAGCTCAAGGCCTCTTCTGTCGGTGCGCCTTATATGCATTGTGCAGCACTAGTTGGAAAATTGGCACCGCCATCTAGCGTTGGCGGTGGCACCGCTGCTGCCAATCTTTTGCATAGGTGAAGAGGGAAAGGACCCAGATTTAATTAGAAGTGCAGTACTTGCAATAGTGCAATGTTTTGAGGGCCACAAGCAACGTAAGCAAGATTACTCCTGAAACATACAGCGGGAGCTAGTTGACCAATCTCGTCTGCCCGCCCTATCAATCTAAAAAAAACTTAAAGGGCCATTTACCTCACTATAAGCGCTCTTCATGATGCAAAAGGGCACAAGATTCTATGTTAAAATTATATATAACTTTTTTTTTAAATTACACTAATAAACACAAAAAATCGAATGTGTTAGGTCTGTTCACAAACACACTTCTGACTGTTCTATGATTAACAATATCTGCTGACACCGGCCAGTGTAGACGCTGAACACAAGATTTATAGTTTTTCCACTGAACTTCAGGAATGCAAGAGGAGATGTTAACCCCCAACTATACTCTTTAGCTGATCCCAGCAGTCCTTTATCTGCACAGAGGAATTTGTGAAGGGTTAAATCTCTTTATGCTTCTGCTCTCTGCATGCAGCTCTTGCTGTGAGTCTCTCTGGGGGAATGTCAGAGTCTCATGTAAACAGATACTTCATTTATGATTTAAAAAAATTCTAAAAGTTTTTCGACATGTTTTTAGCAGAACTTTACAGTAGTGTGTTTGAAGATGTGCTGAATTAACTGGCCCTTTAACAATCCTTAAATTAGCCTTATCCATATGCCATGCATACTTAAATCCCTTTGTTGCTGCACATTTTTGAAGCTCCCCATTTGGAAAACAAACATCACAGACTGTTGTGAAGAATTACTTTGCAATATATTTTTGCTACTGTCCTGTCTACAAGAATATAGTTACGTCTTACTGATCTCACCCACGCAGCAATGTAGAGACTCAGCAGGTCAGAGTGTATGAAGAAGCAGTTATTTCTATTAGCTCTTGTGAACTGGCCATTTTTTATTTCAAAAATATAGACTGAATTAGCAGTTGCTGAAGTTCCACTAAGGCTCCTCAGATTTACTGCTCTGTTAGAGGTCATTGGGTACTGCATTCTTTGTTTCATTGGAATGACAGAAGCTTCACGCAGATAATTCTGCAATGCCTATCGCTTTACAATGAATCACCATGTTCCCGACTTCACAAAATGTATACTTTGAATCTATAATGTTCCCTAATGACATTTGCATATGCACCAAACTGTTACATGAAGTATGTGCTTCTATTAATTATTCTGCACTGTATGAGCACACTGTAATTTTAAACTTGTATTCAAGGTCATGAAAAAATCGTAAATTGAAATAAAAAGCCTTTTTTAAACCTGCAGAACAAGTCCACCGATTTCCGTTAGTGTTTTTGAATGATGAAGGTCATATTTTAACATTTGAATATCGCCTGTTTTACCATTACTTTCTTCTGTACAGCAATAAAACGCTTATTGTAAATGTCAGTAACTATTACTCGGATCAAAATCACATAACATAATATGCAATCAAGAGAATAAAGGAACAAAAGTATGAATGCATTATCTATATGTATTTTTATGCATATCTGTAAATTGTTTTTCAACCACGAAAAGCCCAGGAGAATCTCAAGACTGTGGGAAATAGCTCAGTTTAATACGTTTGTGATAGAAACCGATCCCTTGACTCCAACGCAAAGTGTAATGTAGATACAATTCTAGGCATTAATGCATCACTATGCAAGTGAGTAGAAAGCAAGAGTTTAATAATTATTGGTGCAGAGAGTATTTAAGTAACTAGAACTGTACTCATTAAGATTTAATTGAACAGAGACCTTAATGGACCGAGACATCCAGCGGTAGGGAATTATGTATCCCAAGGCATATGTAAGTTCTAATATACAGCCACAATATTTTCTTCAGGCAGCAGCCGTCCTGTGTCTATTACCTTATGTCATTTTAAAACCATATAGGATATGCAAAATAGGATTATTTACAGTGTTGAATATTGCTATGTTTGGAAATACACCGAATACAGCATCTTCGGTTTGTTAATTACAGCAAAACTGAATGCAAATTAAAAATAGATTTAAAAAAATAAATAAATAAATAAATTTCATAAAAATGGTCTCTAGATACACAAAGGATACATATATTGAGTAATACACTGTATTTAGTTGTAGGAATTGCATAGTTTTTATTCAATTTTGTACAATGATTATGAAATATGCTATCACCTACAAATAGTTCTTAAGTTGTTTAGTAATGTCTGCCTCTCCGTGACCCCATGGACTGCAGCACTTCTGGCACATTTTGTGTCTGGTTGTGATTTATCCATACGGTTTTCATGGCAAAAACACTGGAGTGGGTTCCCAGTTCCTTCTCCAGTGGACAACGATTTGTCTGACCTCTGCTGTGACCTTCTTGGGTGACCCTATATGGTATAGATTACAGGTTCATTGAAGTACCCTTCAGCATGACATAGTAGGGATCCAGAAGGGGCCATGAATAGTACCTTGCATGAAATATATTTGACTCTGATCAAATAAACTAGATGCTTCATTCTGAATTTTATTGATTTTAGAACATTCCGGATGTTTTTTAACCTTTTATATGAATACTATAGATCCATATTTACAATTTGCTCTTTTGAAGAACTAAGCTAAATTAATGCTTAAATCTTTTTTAAGTTAAAAACAGCAGTTCATTTTCTGCCTACAGATATGTAACTATCCTGTTTTTATGGGTGTTAGATTGATAAAGAGATTATAGTAGAGTTCTACTTCAAAGGAAAATAAACAATTATTTTCTCTGATTTATTACCTGACCAGACTTTATAATTATACATGATTGAAATACAGCTAAAATCCCCATTATGAAGCTTTGTTTAAAAACAAATGTTTCCAACTATCTTATATCTCCTGAGTGATATTGAACAAAGGGGAAATATAGGTAGTATAGTAATAAAGTGTGAGCCAAGAAACAAAAAAACAAATGCTAATGGTTGTTGCTTGGAAAAATACTGTCTCTGTCTATGCTCTGGCCCCTGTTACGAACATGGAGTTATCATGTAAAGGCCAAACTGTTTGCGTCATAAAACCAACTATTGAAGTGTATCTTAAATCACCGGTAGTCCATATTAATACTATTTAAGTCATTTGTAGTTTTTATTCTGTTTTGTTACACCATCAGTCTCTGAAGTGATACTGTTCTTTAAGCCCTATTTTATGCTTTCACTTCAGTAAATTACAATTGTTTTTAACAAGGATAAACTTAGAATAGCATTGAGAGAATAAAAGCTTTAACTTATACATTTTCACTATATTTTAATATAAAAATATTGGAAGTTCAGTAGTCTGAAGACAAAACTTACAAAAGTAAACCTCTGTCTGGATCAGTTAAGAGTAGAGGGTCTAGATGCCATTTTCAACTGATGTGTACAGTAGATTAACCAATGTTGCCAGAACTGCTTCTAGTACAAGGAAAATTAGTGGCTGGATATCAGGAATGTATTTTTTATATACTTAGTACTGATTATTCTAGGTTGGGTTCAGCTGTCACATTTCCACTGGAAACATTTTAATTAAATCCCAAATTTCTTCTTCTTTTTTCCTTTTATATATTTTTTTATTTTTTTTGTTTATCAAAAGCACTTTACTTAGTTACCTAAAAGATAAAAATGAATCTTGGTGTAGATGGGTAAAAAAATGACAGTAAACTGAAAGTGCATAGTAAAGTATGATTTGGGTGGCAGACCAGAGCGTGGTACGACCAAGGCTGTAATGAAGGCAGCCAGATTGAAGAAGGGAGTTGAAGGTTAAAAGTAAGTTATTGTAACTGAGTGAATGACATTTTGGAGAAGATGAATAGGAAGAAGATGGGTTGGTAGATAGTTGGATTTGAAGGTTTCTTAAGCAAGTTAATCCTGGCTGCTGAAATAAAAGAATGCAGGAAGATGTTGATAAAGATAGGCTGGTAAAACAATGAGACAAGGCTTAGGAGGGAGAATAGGTTACAATGGTCATGAGGACCAGAGGGCGAAGTAATAGGTTGTAACTGAGAACCAGACCACTACGCTCATCTGAAGAAGTAGAAGTGGGGGAGAACATGTTCTGGTGAGGGGTGTTGTACGAGATGTCAGCGATGCATCTTCCGCCATTAAGAAAATAGTTTGTGTATTCTTTGGATTCTTCCTTTGACAGCCAAGGATATATATCCTCAGAAATATTTCACTTTTCCAATTGGCTATTATAATATGTAGAACTAAACCTGCTTTTTCTCTTCTCTTGAATGTCTCCAAAGTATTTCTTATTGAATTGTGTTGTTTCCAAAGAATGTCCTTTCTCTTGATGGCCCTTGTGCCTACTCTCAGAAAGTAAATCTTATTGGCTGTTTCTAGCAACTGTCTTAGGTTTGTTAGTATAGGAGAAATCTCAATCAACTACGTTACAGTATATCATGCCATGCATAGCAATCAGTCCATTTTGCTAACCAGGTAGAACTTTTCATAAACAAGTACGTTTGAGTGGTTTTGTGATTTACTGGCACGTCCTTGGCTTCTGTCCACCTTCATATCTTTTAGTTTTATGATCACCATCCAGTTTTTTGTATCTAAATATTTCCTTTTCTTTTATTGATTCGCCATTAGCTTTTATACATCATATAAATTCCATTTCATTACATCAACCTTGTTCTTTTTTTTCTTCTTGTATTAAAAGTTATATGTTTCTGTCCTGATGCGCTGTAACTTTGATTGATTGATTTCTTTGTTGCTTTCTTTCCGAAGTGCTTCAAATAAAAATGTTTTCTCATATTTCTCCTGAAAATGTAGAATATATCAAGCATAGCACACTATAGTAGGGATGTGAGCTTGATATAATATTTGATTATGTTAATTTGTTTTGGTTTATTAAAGGTTACAAGTGAGCTAAAAGAGGTTGCTCTCTGAGTAGGTAACCATACCTATAGAAAAAAACCTACTTAGGTATTGTTTGTTCTCAGATTGTGCACCTCTAATTTGTTGTTGTGTATGCAAATTACCTTTAGGGTTTTTTCTCACCCTAAGGGATATAGGTGGCTCCAGACATGGACTCCTTGCTCACTGTGCCTTAGGGAGTACAGCTGCACCTCACTGACGAGGCCGAAACGTACATCTGGGGTTTGCGGTTTCTCCTGTTCATGGAGAATTGCCTGGTATTTTGGGGATGGATCACTCTGAGTGAGACCAGGCTGATATACTACAGCATATTTCTCCCTGTGAATGGCACAAGTGAGCTAAAAGAGTTTGCTCTTTGAATAGGTGACCAGACCTGTAGAACAAACCTACTTAGGTATTGGTCATTCTCCAATTGAGCACCACTAATTTGTTGTTGTATGTACTTTATTTTATTAGATATACAATAAACAATAGGATTCCACTTTATAACTATTTGCCTCATTTTAGGCAGTGAAAGCAGAGTTTATAAGCAGGCTTTAATAAAAATAAAGTACATAAAAGTAAATGGATACATAGGTATATTATATACGTAGTAAAATCCAGAGAACTTCCATATTCCTTTAACTTAATCACCTGGGAGGACCTTTGATGCAGATGCACGATTAAATGGAAATGAAACTCACAATAGAATAATCAGCCCAGGTAACAAGTCAATAAATAATGATAAAGAAATGAATGCTCAGGAAGTAAAATTAAATGCATATAATTTTTTTATTTTTACTTCCTATTTTTTTTCCAATGATCAAGTCAAATTCTTCAAAAGGACATACTCACTAATCCTTTCGTAATCACCACCACTACTGAGTGTAGGAACATTGGGGAATGAGGTGTATGTGTGGAGAGAAGCAGTTGTGTGGTATTTTTATATTATATGTGGCATATTTTTATATTATATGTGGTATCCCCCCCCCCCCCCCCCCCCCCGCCTCCCCACAGATTTTCGGTAGCTCCTACACTCATGCCACCGCTATATTACTCTTCTGTTAAGCCAAGCAATGTTAAAGTTGACTCTAGTTTGGTTAACCTTTATTTTTTATTTTTAGTATTTTGTTCATTTCTTATGTAAGCTTACAGAATTTTTAAGATGGAAAAATAATCAAAGTTAAAGGTCAAACTTTCTTTCCTTCCTCCAGTCTAACTCCGACAAACACTTATCTAAATTGATGTAAATATCTTAAGTTTCAGTTAATGTCTGATCTGAAAAGGTCATATTTACGATAATATTTAGCAAATTAAGTTAATCAACCACAGATATCTAGTGAAAGGTTGTTAATGATAATAGGTAATTTGTAGTTATGAGATAATAATTATAATTTTCATTAAAACTAGATCCTGTTTGCTCTGCTTTGATTATGTAAATTTTCTAGGAAACAGAATCAGGAAAATCTAAATTAAAGGGAACACTGCTTAATATGTTCTCCATAGTACAGGCTCCGTGACACAACCCTGAGAACGTTGGTAGCCATAGAAACGGGACTTCCATGTTATTGTCGCACCAACTCCATGACACATGAAGCAACTGGTTATGTGCTGTTGCAAGTATAAAGGGTCATGGAATGCAAATGTTTCTATTATGCATTAAAAAATGCATGTTTTTAAACATTATAAAACTTTTATATTTTCATGGAAAATATTTAGTAAAACTGGTTTAAACTTATTGGAAACGAACAGGAAATGCCTCTGATTGAGCATTGAGTATGCAGGACTCTA
Source organism: Discoglossus pictus (assembly GCA_027410445.1). Taxonomy (NCBI): domain Eukaryota; kingdom Metazoa; phylum Chordata; class Amphibia; order Anura; family Alytidae; genus Discoglossus; species Discoglossus pictus. Next base: position 95,355,201 of record CM050171.1, read on the forward strand.
GATCTTATTGGCTGACACTCATGACTCATAGAGCTGTATTGCTACACATTGGCTGACAGGGACAACCCCCAAAGACAGTTATAGATTCAAAGCAGTATATTGTATAATGCCCTCATCCAGATGCAACAAAGAAATAAATGCCTTCAATGGCCTGTGAAATGGTGCTAGCAATGGTTTATCTGATGTAGGAAGGCAAAAGTTCAGTACCATTTTTGATATATGTATAATTTAAGGTAAATGATTTAGGTATCCCTAATGACTCCTCTGCTTCTTCTCTGTAGATGTATTTGTTGGATACATCAACCCCCAAATCATGTTTTTGGTGTTTTTTTTTTTTCCTTTTAGCAGCATGAAAAACTGTTATTTTTTTGTGCAGCATTTGTATGCTAATGATCTACTCTTAAATACTAATTAGCTGCTTTTATTTTAAATTAGATGCAGAATGTGCTGGTCTATCCCTGTGGTGACCAAAATAATGACCCCAATGATGTCTTTCAGTTAGAATTCCACCCTCTACTAATATTAAGTACACTAGCCACTTGCAATAAAATTTGAAGCCTGGCAATGCTGTTTGCCACACAATGCGAGCATCTCCCCCCCATCCCTACCTGATCATCACTGCTTTGCTCTTTATATAATTGCAGGCGTCGTCCAACCAGCAACTTTCTTGCCTTTGGTGCTCATTGCAAGCCTCTCTCTGACCCCTGTGTCTGTTTCCCCCTCTCCCTTCGATGTGTATTTTTCTTCATCTCTCCCTCCTGCTGTGTCTTTGCCCCCTATCCCTGTCCTTTAGTTTTCCCCCCTAATTTTCCTCCCCTATGTCTCTTTCCACCCTCTCCTGTGTCTTTCTCCTCTCCCTCCTCTGTGCTCTATGGGTCTGAAACCATTTGCAGGCTTGGGAAATTGATCAATTTCCCCAAGCCCAAAATGTGCTTCGGATTTACTTGCTTGAAAAAAAATTACGTCTTTACATCCACCATTTTTTTTTTTTTTCTCGCATAGCCATTTTCTGTGTATGGAAAAAAAAAATGCCAATTGAATAGCAAATTAGCCTTTGGCGCTCATTGCCAGCTATTTTCCAAGTCTTACTGTTGAAAAAAGGTTAGCATAATGTATACCCAGTTTTACCTTCTCTAAGATGAAACGTCCTGTTGGAGTGACAGTATTTAACGATATAATGTAGAGAACATTTTGGTCATGCATATAGTATGTCTTAATATTCCATCACATCTATGTTTCCATGTTAGATTACTCTGTGAACATGGGTTACAAAAGTTATCACACTGTGTAATAAAACAATAATTAAAAATGATTAGTATAAATGTAATTGTATCTGGATGTATTTTTCAGTAGCTGTAAAGTTTAGATTTAGCCAAATCCCTAAATAAAAGCTTTACTGCGAAAAATTGATAAGGTGCACAAATAGAAAGAAGTATGGATATATATATATTTCAAGACACAGCTGACACGGAATTACAGGTCTTATAGCTGTTTGACACTGACTGTATTCATTAACACAGGATTAGGTGTGTAGTATTGCAAGCTGCTTAAGGTTGCGTTTTGCCATATGTTCGCCCTTGCGATGAGACATTTTTCCAGAGTTTTGTTCACCAAAATAAGTTGTTAAGCATTTTATTAAGGAGACGGACATATGTAATAAATGTCAGTGCTGTGGCGAGCAAACTAATTGCTCTCTGCTCTTTCCAGTTCCAATATTTACATTTACTAATTTATTTATTATAATAATGGCCATAGAGTTCTATATTCCATGATGCACAGTTAGATTAAAGAAAACATAAAAGGCATCCCTACCTGATCATCACTGCTTTGCTCTTTATATGCAGTCAAAGGATCAGTGTGTTGAAGCCAGGGATGGGTAATTTCTCTTGAACATTATATGAGGACCCTGAGTCCTTAAAAGTGGTTTCTTGTGTGAATAAGAGAGGCGTAAAAAGACAAAGATCTTCAAAATCTGAATTCTTAAACATAGTCTGGCTTCTGCTTTCAATCATACTTTATTATGCTTAGTTAAATAAAACTACTAAAGTAAATTATAGTGTATTTATGAGCATGGTACGTTTGTTTATATTTGCTGATGAGAGCAAGTATTGGTCTGAGAAATTAATGGGTCGTCGCTGATATCGTAACACCATAAACTATACACTATTTACATTGATTAAAACCAATTATATGAATGCAGATTCATTAAAATCAGCTTTGTAAAAAAAAGTTAAACATTTATAGGGCATGTAAAAAAAGAACAAACGCGTAAAAAACAAAAAAAAGAGATTCCAAAAAGAGATTCAAATGTATTGGAAAAGGAATAAGATAAAATGACATTTTAGATATTGTTTTGAGAGCATAATAAAAAGAATTAATAGATACATACAAAATGTATAACTTTAAATTATGATGTATTAATTGACACTGCAATATTTTATTTGCTAATTGTTTCTACTCTGAATAATTTTAGTTTGAGAATGAGATCATCACCAAATTGGACCATGAAGTGGAAGGAGGGAGAGGAGACGAACAGTACAAAGTGTTATTTGAGAAAATGTAAGTGTTGATTAACAGTTAGAATTTATATCTAAGTATAGATACACAGGGCTATAATGAGCAAGCACTGAACTTTGCAGCTCTTTTATAATTAAAATGTGCTAATGAAGCTATGGGGATTGAAATTACACCTTAATGAAGATATTTTTTTCTTTGAATTCATTTTTATAAAAAGTTTTTTGTTGTAATGTTTCAGACTCCTGGAGCACTGCAGGAAACACAAATATTTGGCCAAGAACGGAGAAAACTTTGTCACACTAGTCGTCCGGCTAATGGAGAGGTTGCTGGACTACCGGACAATCATGCATGATGAAAACAAAGAAAACCGTATGAGTTGTACGGTCAACGTCCTGGTTAGTGATTTTGTAACCAAAAAATATAGTAGGCTCTCGGTTATCTGGCACCCACGCGGATCGGTAGATGCCATATAAATGTAGTTTCTGGTTGCTTGAGAGCTACTATTAAAAGAGGGCTAGATTAGCTGCACATAGGATGCTCTCTGCTAAGTATGTTTGTCAGTGAGGGCTGTTCTAGCAGCAGCAGCTTTCATTCCTCACTTACACACAGGTACGTTGGGCTGGAGGGTGCGGTGCTGACCCCGGGGAATGTAACGCCAACACTGCACTGGCTCAGTCACTCACGCCGGTTTGCTTCCAGGTCAAACTGATTTGCAGCGACATACAGTGGATGCTATCTAGGTGCCTATTAGCATTTTGTGGCACGACAACCTTGCTCCTGGCATTTTTTGAGCCCTGTAAAATGTAATTTTTATTATAAGTACAGTATTCATTTTCATGTTTTTTTCTATCATACTTTGAAAGAAAGGTGTTTTACTAAAGCTTTTTGTTCCCATGTTTCTTGCTTGCAAAATTATTTTTCTCAAGGTTTAACATTAAAGAGATATGGAAGGTTTATGGATTTTACTTGGTATCTCCTCTCCCTCCTTATACATGTGTATGTACCTTATTTTATTAAGAAGTGCTTATTAGCTCTGTTTTTGCTGCCTAAAATCAAACAAATTTACCTGCATTAGTCTCCCTACTGCAGCATATACAGACACAGACTCTGTAGGGCTGGGTCTGCAGTGTAGTGTCTTAGCCTATCGGGGACCATGTCTCTGCACCATATTGCTGAGAGATGGTCGCTAATTGGTTATTATGAGACACTGCACAGGAAGTACTAGAAAGTCTGTCTTCATGAGCTTCAGAGGGCAGACTAAAGCAGGTAATATTTGTTTTATTTTAGGCAGTGAAAACAGAGCTTATAAGCACTTCTTAATAAAACAAAGTACATCAAAGTAAATGGTTACATAGGTATATGTTCTATACAGAGTAAAATCCAGAAGATTGCCATATCCCTTTAAAGATACACAGAATAGTAGAGTGTGAGCTTGTTGCTCCAAATCCAAAACAATGATTAAAAGGTTCAAGTTGGAATCCCTTATGGGCACTTGTAACAAATGCAAACCAGTTTAAGTAAATACTGTTATGCAAAGGTGTTTTTAAAGTTTAAAATGCATTTTAAAATGTAGCTAGGGCATTTAAAAAACATAGTGGTCAACATTTTCTAGTTCTTTTGCAAGCACAACCAGCAGATTTATAGTGTATTTAAATAATATTTTTTCCACAGCAACAGATTTATATAAACATGTTTGTCTTACCTCAACATAGGTAGTAACATGAAAGGTCTAAATGTCAGATCAAAATCTCTGAGGAATTAAACAAACTAAACTTTTTAGACAGATTTGCAGTTAATTTAAAGTAAAGTGAATCCCAAGGCAAGTGTTGTGACGCACAGTGTCTGATTTTAACATTATACCAGACCATAAATATTAATGCACTTTCTATTCTGCATAACTAAGTGGAAGAATATAGTAATCACAAATGAGCATGCCTTCTTTTTCTTCACAGAATTTCTACAAAGAGATTGAAAGAGAAGAAATGTACATAAGGTTTGTATTCATGATGAAAGCACCTTGTATATGTGTTTTTATTATATTGAAGTCACTCAAATTATAACAAATGATCTACAGCTTAACGGAGTTGATACAAGTCTTCATTTTCTAATGCTTGTTATTTATCTGGAAATTGAGTTGGAAGTAACCATTGTAGAGTGACGCCACTACCCTGTGCATACAAGGAGCTCTGTATGTCCCTGTGCATGCAAGGAGCTCCGTATGTCCCTGTGCATGCAAGGAGCTCCGTATGTCCCTGTGCATGCAAGGAGCTCCGTATGTCCCTGTGCATGCAAGGAGCTCCCTATGACCCTGGGCATGCAAGGGGACCCCTATGACCCTGGGCATGCAAGGGGCCCCCTATGTCACTCCCACACTCTAGAAGAGTAATTATATAGCCATGTGTGGTGTTCTCAATGATTTCAGTTTATTTTTTATAGTTTCACTTCTTTATTTTAATGTATTTATGTACAGTCCTTATGTACGCTGTAACTTGTAACGATGAAATGGCCTGCCATCTCCAAATACCTTTTTGTTTGCCTCTGTTACACATCTTTGGCATTAGGTTGGGTAAATAATTGAGTCATTCAAACATAGGGTTTGGAAAAATGTTGTAAGCCAGGCACAACAAATCATGCACGTTTTATTTAGTACTTTATAAGTGTGACTAACATTAATGTCACTAGGTAAATCTAGATTTAATGTTCATTTTTAATGGCACTTTAGATTTGTATTGTGCTTGTATATGGAAATGTGTTCTTTTTGTTGTAGGGAGAGAGTAAATAAATAATTTTGCATTAGTCTAATAGTTTTTTTGTTGTTGTAGGTATTTGTACAAGTTATGTGATCTGCACAAAGAGTGTGATAACTATACAGAAGCAGCATATACCCTGCTCCTCCACGCCAAGCTTCTCAAGGTACTAAAATGGATTTAACACGTCTATACTGTCTATATTCATTTTATTGTTTCTGTGGCAAATTTGCTTTTTAATATTGTGTAATATTTAATAATATGAAAGTTGAGGAATATTATATAAATATATTTTTTGTTTTTATCTATAAAAAATGCTGGACATTATGATGTCTGTTTCTTGATACAGTAAATGTAGCATTTTTAAGAAATATCTTTAGGTGGTTTATTCTAAATTATTACCATTTTGGATTATTATAACCACATAGGAATTATCGTCATTACTCCGTATAGTGCTATAATTACATTATATGGCAAAAGAGCCATTTGACTCAACCAACAATGCAATTTGTACAAATGAAGTCACATTCTCTTCCATCTTGAGGCAGGACATTACAATATCTCATTAATCAAACTATTGCCGTAGAATGCTATTGTTTTTATCAGTTATACTTCATTCAATTTACAGGTGGTACAGTACTAATACAGTCTTTCCAGTCCCTATAGCCGTATCCCTTATGTACTAGTATAGAGCATGCTTCTAAAGTGTCATGACAATATCATTTTCATGTTGGTATGAAATATAATCATCTTACCAAAATAAGTTTATTATAAAAATGACCAGTTTTCTTTTGCAACCACCTTCAAATATTTCTCATTTATGGTTTTGGTGTAGTGGTCAGAGGAGGCATGTGCAGCACATCTCACTCAACGGGATGGTTACCAAGCATCTACTCAAGGGCAACTAAAAGACCAACTGTACCAAGAAATTATCCATTACTTTGACAAAGGAAAGGTAATAACGGGTTACATTGTTTTTATATATATATATATATATAATTTTTTATTTTTTATTATTATATTTGCTTGCTTAGCAACAAATGAATGATGTATGTGAAATGTGGTTACTTAAAGTTAATTTATAAAGCACCTGTAATTGTTCTTTAAATCTATTTTTGATTTGAATGATGTCTTATTTCTTGCATCGGTCTCATTTCTTGTGCTTAGAATTACTGGCAAGTGTCTGTCATTTCATGTGTACACTCAGCAGTTTTAGAATAGGCTAAGCCTTTAAAATCTCAATTTCTGTTAATGACTCAGGGAGAGGTTGCAAACTATAACCACGCTGTATAAATCTATGCCTAGGTTTATGGCCCATATCTAAAAGCTGAAATTACAGCTTTTTGCCAACAGTATATGCCACAAATTCAGTAAACTTCAGAAACATTCCATCTATGCCTAAATACTTATCCTCCTTATTTATAACTATTACCAATTAATTAATTTTGCTAAAGGGATTTGACCATTTTGCTGTTGGTAAAGTTTAATTGTGTAAAGCATTATGAGGCCTCATGAGTACCTTGAGGTTGCCTGTCATTGCTATGTAGCCTATGCCAATCATTATAACATGGTTTCTAAACACAGCACAGGTTCAGTATACATGAGCTGGCTAATCTACCCACATTAAATGAAACCATTTAATTAATTTGTAAATAATTAACATAGGTTTCAAGGGGAAAACACGGGTATGTTTATATATTTTATTAATTATTTCGAATTGGTCTTACAATGTCATCCATTGAAGGGAAAAAATCGGCAACACATCTCATTAATATAAGACATCCTTTTTAATGTAATGTAATGAATATAAACATTTTCTGCTAATTTAAAAATCTGGTTATAGTCTCTTCTTGAGTGATAGTTGTCTGCTAGTTCAGTGTACTAATGTATTTAAGTACACATTTCCCCACCATATAAGAGTTATGCTTATCCTACAGTATATATCAATCATATTACAAAATATACTTATTTCTAATAAAGACACGTAATGCTGTGTTTGCTACAGAAAGCTTTCTTTATGGGCATCGTTTACCAGAGTGGTTTCTCTTCTTTTGTTGCCAGTCATGAAACAGCTAAGATACCATTGATGTTGAAGAATAAAGATTGCCACAGAAATTGAGAATTATATTTAAAAGAAAAGCATCCTCTATGGAGGTGTATGAAGTACGATAATGAAAAAAACAAGAGAACCTTGTCTGAATGCAGCCAAATCACACAGAATATTTTGTGAAAGATAAACTCTTTATTCTGTTGCCCAGAATATTATAGTTTTAATATTGGCAGTACTGAACCACTAATTCAAGGGACTCTTTTATGATATGGAATCCAAAGCATATGTAGATCAATAGTCGTAATCAGTCCTTTAAAATTGTAAACCCCTCTACAGCGCTACAGAATATGTTGGCGCGATATAAATTAAGATAATAATAATAATAATATGCAGCCCAAGTGTTCTTAAAGGGCCTTACTGTGCTTCGTACGCAAAATTAAATGGTAACATTGCTGTTGGAAAGGAAATAATTGGTAATAGATGTGTAGATAACGATTATTTAGGAGTACCAACTAATAGTAATTGCAACATTTAGAGAATTATAATGGACTGTTTGTTATTGAAGAGGTATATGCTCTCTCAATCCAAAGAAAAGGCTGAGGGCTGCATGTAGGCCCCGGAACGGCTGTTGCCCACCACTGCAGTAGAGGGTGATTCTGAAAGCAAATATACGAGTCCATCATAGAAAGACATTTTGAAATAACTTAGATTACGTTTGAGAGTGGTCCCCCCATCTTAATATTTTTACATATGTTCAGAATGTTTTCAACCACTCAGGTGTAACCTCTGCGTCTTTTCTGCACATCTATGATTTGAACCTCTATTCCAGGGGTTGCCAATAAGTGGGCATGGGTTGGAATCAGGACCTCAGGACTGTTATAGACCTCCACTGCAGTATTATATTTACAATATGAGCTTCCAAATCCTTATTTGATTGATCTGTTAAATACTAGCTTTTTCCTAGATCTCCTTTACTATGTAAACATCATTATTTTGCCTACTAAATATGTACAGTTTATAATAAAATAAAACATTGGTACCTTATTTTGACTTCATACTCACAAATACATTTCGACTTTAGTGAATTTTCTTAAATTGCCTCTCCTTAATGCAGAGGTAATCTATATAGGCCACCCTATGTCACAGGCAGACTGAATATCTAAATGACATTCAACTGGTTTTTATCATTGACACAATTTGTCAGCTTGCAGAAATAACGTCTACATTTTAGATTGATAAAGAATCTTTTAAAAAATACTGATGCTCTTATTACAGAGAGGCGGGGCCATCTTAAATATACTTTAAAACCGATATATTTTCATACTTATAGTCCAATATATTTCATCATTGTTTAACCAACTGAATATTGCCACTGCATAGTAACATATACATAAAACATTGACATTGGAGATACGTTCTGTGTCTAGATTGGAATTTTCTGGTATAAACTCTACTTATAGAAATAATGGATGTGTTCTATTTTTCAACTTCTCAATTTTTCTTCTCGACTGCACTGATAGAATATTTCACTTTGCATGGAAATAAAGTCGTAATCTTTTCTTTCTTTGGGTTTTGCTTTCATACCCTTGTGTTTAGCTTCATCACAATAACGTAACCTTTACTGCAGAATCTGCTCTATATTCATTTATTTTATTGTTTTTTGCAGAAGCAAAGTAATTTTAATAAAGCCCTTTAATCCAAGGACTTTATAGAAAATGACTAAGCTTCTGTGTAGTTGCTGTGAGTATTGGACCAGAAATACTTGAAATATGAAGTTATGTATTTTTTACCACTTCTGTGCTGAACACCAGATTGTTGCAGATGGTCCTTAACAGGTTTAATGTTTTTATTATGAGACCACTTTAAAGGGACACTTTCATTTAAAAATAATATTTAAAGTTAGAAGGATAATCGCTTATAGTGTAGTAAAATGCTTGCAGAAGTTTGATAACTTGATTTTCAGTAGTCTTATATTGTCTCAAGGTTCCCATGCTTTCTCCTCCCCTAGTAAATGCAGATTTTAAAACATCAATGATCAGTGATATAATAAGATATACAAAATATTTACTATAATTGCATTTCTGTAATGTTGTCACAACTTATTGCTTAAAGGATAGTTGCTGCTAAAAACACTGTGACTTCAAAGTGAAACAATGGTTGTTAATTTTGGCAGTGCTGAGTAAGCTTTACCATATGTCTGAGCGGTTTCCTGGTATTGTAAGATTAAGTAATCCTATCTTAGTATATTGTTAATGTATCAGGAAGACCAAGACTGTTCATCTTCTACATTAAGGAAAACACATTGTAAGAAAATGATGTTATATGAACCCTGAATCATGAGAGTCAGTCCTATACATTTCTATACCTCTGTTAAACGGAAGGGTATATCAGTCTTCGTGCAGGACACCTTTTATCACCTAGCTTTGAGTTGGACACCCACTTGACTGCTTAAGCTCAATAAAACGAATATCGTTCTAGTGTGCTTGAAATTCATTCTCTTAAGGAATAATTGTTGAATGCAGTATATGTCAAACTGGGTTCCGTGGAACCTTCTGGTCCATATGGTGAGATTATGGTGTTCCACTGGGCACTGACAGCAAAACACTCTAGGGTCTTCTGAATGGGCTTTGTTATTATCATGGGTGCCGTAGAGCAGTGGCTCACAATGTTTTTGGTCTGGGTATCAGTTGGTTATCTTACAATTGTCATGGGGGTGGCCTTTGAGATCTAGAACATTCTTAACATGGTGATACTACATGTGCATGAGTTTTTCACTGATAGGTGTAGAGTACATTTCACCTGCAGATAAGTTCATCAATAATTTGTCTATAACTATGACTAATGACAGAATTTTTAAAGTTTTAGGATCTGCTCGTCAATCTTTGATACTGAGAATCAGCAGATAAGGTCTCAAGAACCAGCACTGGTCCTTGGATGGTGTGTTGAGAACCACTGTGCTTTTTCGAGCTATTCTTGAGTGAGCCATTATTAAATAACGTTCCAAAAGGATTCCATAGCAGAATTAGTTTGGTTTAATATTTTATTATAATGTGCCCTACTTCTCCTGTTCTCTTGTATTGTCATCTGGTCTTCCATCATTTAAGCAACAAACCCAAACTTCACTTTATGATCTGTCATTTATGTTTGGATAAAGGCTCTATGTAGAAATCTAAATACGGTAAATGTTTTCAATGATTGAGCTATTTGCATTAGTTTAAGAAATTGTGTTAATAATCCAAACTCTTCACCATTTTATAAGCTAGTCCATTTCCTAGTTCAAAAATTAATCAGTTTAGTGCATGAAACCAGTAACATTTGAGATCTTCTAACACTTGTCTCCATGATGTAAATATTTCTCAGTATAAATGCTATTTTTTGTAATTACCTAATAACACCCTCATTGTAACCTATCTCTGGTAATTAAGCTTTCATTGTGAAGCTTGTAAGATGCAGTGTCATCTTATTTTATTATCAGATTTTTTATTTATTTTGTTAGAAATACAGCATGATAATCAGCATGTCCTGTATTTAACCTCTTTGCTTTACTTCGCTTTGGTTTAATTAAATGAGCTGCAATTTCTTCTGTTAGGCATAATCTTAAAATCATTAATTTAGTATGTGGTAAAATTATATTTCAGTGACTAGTCCAAAATATATTTAACCCCAAAGCTATCTATCATGGAGACAGTTCTATTATCGAAAAATTTCCTGACACGAGAGTCTATTACATAAAGAAGCACACATGTAATTGTAAAAAAAAAGCATTGAAAAGTACTTTGTAATGATGTTTTCTCTATTAAATATAATATGTCACATATTCTCTTGGTGTACAAAAACCATTGAGTGTCTGGTTATAACAAAATGGCACAATCATAAAACAAAACATGGCAACAAACAAAAAAAGGAAGTGTCCTTGTTCAAAAGTTTGCATACCCTTTGTTAAGGCCAGGAGACTGTGATGGCCACTCCACAACCTTCACCTTTTTCTGCTGTAACCACTGGAGGGTCAATTTGGCCTTGTGCTTCGGGTCCTTGTTATGCTGGGAAGTCCAAGAGCGTCCCATGCGCAGCCTTCGTGCAGAAGAATGCAAACTGTCTGCCAGTATTTTCTGATAGCATGCTGCATTCATCTTGCCATCAATTTTCTCAAGATTCCCCGTGCCTTTAGAGTTCACACCGCCCCTTCCCCCCCCCCCAAACATCAGTGAGCCACCACCATGCTTCACAGTGGGGATGCTATTCTTATCACTATTTCACTTCTTGACTACTCTTCAAACATAGCGCTTATGGTGTTGACCATAAAGCTCTATTTTGGTCTTGTCAAATTACAGTGTGCCAGAAGCTGTGAGGCGTTTCAAGGTCTTGTCGGGCATATTGTAAACAAGCTTCTTTGTGGCATTGGTGCAGTAAAGCCTTCTTTCTGGCAACTCGACCATGCAGCTCATTTTTGTTCAAGTATCGTCATATTGTTCTCCTTGAAACAACCACATCATCTTTTTCCAGAGCAGCCTGTATTTCTCCTGAGGTTACCTGTCGGTTTTTCTTTGTATTCCGAACAATTCTTCTGGCGGTTGTGACTGAAATCTTTCTTGGTCTACCTGACCTTGGCTCGGTATCAAGAGATCCCAGGATTCCACTTCTTAATAAGTGATTGAACAGTACTGACTAGTATTTTAAGGCTTTGGATGTCTTTTTATATTCTTTTCCATCTTTATGAAGTTCCATTACTTTGTTACGCAGGTCTTTTGACCGTTCTTTTCTGCTCCCCTTGGCTCAGTATCTAGTCTGCTCAGTGCATCCACGTGAGAGCTAACAACCTCATTGTCTATTTATTCACAGACACTTATTGCAATTTAAAAAACCACAGTGTGGGAAATTATCCTTTGATTGCCATTTTAACCTGTGTGTGTCACCTTGTGTGTCTGTAACAAGGCTAAACATTCACGGGTATGTTAACTTTTGATCAGGGCCACTTTGGCTCCTTTTCAAAACATAATGATAACAGAAATCACCCAACAGCTATGTAATAAGAAATTACTTCATAAGATCACTATCCTAGGGTATGAAAACGTTTGAGCACAACTGTATGTGTTTATATATATATATATATATATATATACACACACAAAATTCACAAAAACAAGGATAACTGCATCCCTGAATGTTATTTAACTTTAGTTCATTTGAAGTGACATTTACTATTTTGTCTAGTTTGGAGAATATCACTGTTCTCTGGCTCTTTCAGCATACATAGATACCAGAAGTGCCACACAAATGATGGAATTTGAGTGATTGATGGGTAGGGTTCCCAGCGGCAATAAAGAAGAATTTGTGAAGCAATGGCATTACTCTTGTGGCTCGACATTTTGACTGTTCTCATTATGTTGCCTCTACCTTAATACTTAATGTAAAGATATATATGTTGGTTCAACTTTCAAGAAGCATTTCATGTAGACCTCATGGCTTAATGTGTTTTTTTAAGTAAATATATATATTTATATATGTGTGTATGTATGTTTGTGTGTGTGTATATATATATATATATATATATATATATATATATATTTATATATATATATATATATTTATATATATATATATATATATTTATATATATATATATATATATATATATATATATATATATATATATATATATATATATATATATATATATATATATATATATATATATATATATATATATATTTATATATATATATATAATGTATGTATATATAACATCAATTTAGTATGTGGTGAGCATAAGAGTAAGAGAAGCTCTCCACCGTACCGTACAAATGTATTTGATGTCATATATATATATATATATATATATATATATATATATATATCGGTATAAAACATATACAGTAGGATCCCGGTTATCCGGCACCCAACTAACCGGGATTCTCAAGCAACCGACACCGGCATCAATTCCCCATTTTCAAAAAACTCCAGCTAAACCTTTTTTTCTAATTATTTTTTCTGGGCCTAAATGGGTGGGGGTTTAAGGGTCGTTAAGACCCTTAAATTTGGGGACTCCCGATTAACCGGCAACAACACTTATCTGGCAATAGGGACTTAGGGAGTCCCTATGGGTGCCGGATAACGGGGGGTTTAATATATATATATATATATATATATATATATATATATATATATATATATATATATCCTGTGATGTGTTACTTTGTATCTCAATGCTGCTCACTATAAGCCAATGCTTAATTATAAAGCTAGTATTTATCAGTATCAGAACAAATCTTTCAGTGCTTTTGTTCTTTTGCAGTGAATCATTTACTGTTTAATTCACTTAATTTTCTGTTTGTTACGTGAACAGATGTGGGAAGAAGCCATAACCCTTGGCAAAGAACTTGCAGAACAGTATGAGAACGAAATGTTTGATTATGAACAACTTAGTGAATTGCTGGTATGTTATTTTTCCTCATTTTTAATTTTAAATTTTTTGTTAAAAAAAATGTTTTTTTTTTTGTTTTGTTTTTTACATAGAGACTGTTTTAATACTGTGACATTTTCTTTTGACTGATGTTAATTATTCCATAACTCTTCTGGTTACTTAAGTTTCAACTTCATAATTTTCACAGACCCCTGCACAATGAATAAAATAAATTATATGAATAAATTATATGTTTGAGAACATAATTGAGCTGGAAAAAAGTTATGTACCTAGTATAACTTCCAGTTAAAAGAGAAATTATCTTGGTTGCATCCTTTAATGCACATCTTGTTTCTGTGCCAGTGAGGGAGAAGGTGTGTGGTGTAAATTTAAATATTATTCAGTTACAAAACAAGCGCTCTTGACTGTTCACATCCTGCTCTGAGGAAGTGATGTAACAAACACAAAATGGATTCCTGTACTGATAAATTCAGATTTTCCCCAAAAAATGTTTGTTTGTGGCTTATACTTCTGATAATATTGTTAGTTGTGTAAACACTTGCTAACAAGTATTTTATTTTCTTGATATTCTGTGGTGCTTTACAATAAATAAGTAATTGGTTGTTATAATTGTTAATGGTAGTGTTCAATTATTGGATTTGGGTACTTTAGGCGTAAAATAACTTGGGAAGGTGTTCCCTTTTCTGGAACTACCTTTATCAAGGTTGATTAACTCCCACAGTGGGGATGAGAAGAATAAATCAGAATGGTCATAGAGGTTTTCAAGTGATAAAGTCTGTGTTTTTATGTGTGCTTATTGGGCACCCTCTTCCTCCCAGCAAAATCCAATTGTGGAAATTAATAATTTGAGATAAAGTTCGTTACAGAGAGGGTTTCTCAGGTATTCTATTCTTTGAAGGACCACTTAGCTCAATACTGCACTTTGTTGTTTTTGAGGTATGTAACTAACATTAGCAGCTGTGTAAGAAATTATCTTAAATATAAATATATAGAAAAAATGTATATGTATTTTAATGTTTTGAATAGAGAAATTAATTTTGTGTTTGTTGCATTACTGCCTGAGAGCTGGATCACAATGGTGTGTTTTTGTAATCCGAGGCTTTGTTAAATAATTTAATCTGTTTGAAATTGACACCACACCCTTTCTCTCTCAGAGGCCCCAAAGTAGGCTGCTTGCATTAATAAATGCAAGTTCTGCTCTCCAAAAATGTAGAGCCAGGTCTCTTCCACACACAGCTTTCTCTATGTGTCTGTGGCACAACTATAAATAAAAATGGATGAAAATAGTAGTGGCAAGTAATAAACTAAAGTCTTTTTATCACAAACAATAATTCAGCCTTCACCATATCATTTCTAATTATTATGACATTTTAATCCTATATTTATGGTACTCATGGTATAAAAGCATCATCAGTCGCTTGGTCTGCCTTACTCCGTTATTCTTGTTCAAAGTCAAGGTTTGATTCTAATTTCTTTCTTTTTCAGAAAAAGCAAGCACAGTTTTTCGAAAAGATTGTGAAAGTTATCCGACCCAAACCCGATTATTTTGCTGTTGGGTATTTTGGGCAAGGATTTCCTACATTTGTTAGGGTAAGAGCAATTTATTTGTGCTTTGAAATCCAAGGTTAATTTTCACTGTAAAAACATTTCATTGTGAGATCTGCACTAACAAAACATCTTTCTACATTTCTATTTATATTCATGCCCCAACTGAGTCAAAAATGCATTGAACTGTAACATAGGTAAAGAAGCCGAAATTTCTTACATTTTGAAGTCCCCACTGTATTATCTTCTCTATAAACACAAGAGCAAATCCCAAAAGGATCTCATACCCACTTATTGAATCATGGCATATTCCATTACAGTTTGTTTAAATATAAAAAGTATTTGATTCCTTCAGTTAAAGGAACAGTTAAACTGCTAGTTTATCTACTACAGTTAAAATATAGGTAGCGCCAAGTACTTTAGAAATTGAATGTTACTAAATATTAATTTACCTTTTAGATCCTCTTACTAAGGTTGAACTCTTATTTTTGTGTGAAAGTATAGTCATTGCTTATGGTTTATAATTCCTTTTTGTGGGTTTGTACATGCCAATATTTATTGTAGCAAGTGCTTGGTGGCATATTTCATTATCCAGCATTTCAACCAGCATTTAATCAACCTGAACATGGTTACATAATAACACAAAGAAAATCTTCCAGGCCTGGTGGAAGGATCAGAAAGGTTGCTTGAACTGGCAAAAATTCATTTTTTACTAGCATTCAATTTGAGCATTTAAGCAGGCACTTGGTACTAGCTATAGTTTTAAATTACCGTATATACTCGAGTATAAGCTGACCCAAGTATAAGCCGAGGCACCTATTTTACCACAAAATACTGGGAAAACGAGTATAAGCCGAGGGTGGGAAAGGTGCTGCCCTCTGTGTCACCCTCTTGTGCCCTCTGTGTCACCCTCTTGTGTGCCCACTGTGCCCCTTTCTTGTGTCCCCTCTCCCTTCCCTGTGTCTCTCCCCCCTCTCCCTCCCCTGTGTCTCTCCCCCCTCTCCCTCCCCTGTGTCTCTCCCTCCCCTGTGTCTCTCCCTCCCCTGTGTCTCTCCCTCCCCTGTGTCTCTCCCCCCCTCTCCCTCCCCTGTGTCTCTCGCCCCTCTCCCTCCCCTGTGTCTCTCCCCCCTCTCCCTGCCCTGTGTCTCTACCCCCTCTCCCTGCCCTGTGTCTCTACCCCCTCTCCCTGCCCTGTGTCTCTACCCCCTCTCCCTCCCCTGTGTCTCTCCCTCCCCTGTGTCTCTCCCCCCTCTCCCTCCCCTGTGTCTCTCCCCCCTCTCCCTCCCCTGTGTCTCTCCCCCCTCTCCCTCCCCTGTGTCTCTCCCCTCTCTCCCTCCCCTGTGTCTCTTCCTGATGCTGATGGAAGGTAAGTGAGGGGGGAGGCAATTAGAAAGGGGTAAGATGAGGAGGGGGGTTGAGGTTGAGGAGGATCATAAGGGAGGGGGAGGGAAGGAGACACAATGAAGAGGGGGGGGGGGAAAGAGACACAGGGGGGAAAGAGACACACAGTGACTCGAGTATGAGCCGAGGGGGCCCTTTTCAGCCTTAAAAAAAGGGCAGAAAAACTCTGCTTATACTTGTGTATTTACAGTAAACCATAAAGAGAACATTAGCTTGTCACTTAATAGGAAGAATGACCTCTCAAAACCACTATGCTTCAATTTGAGGCCAAAAGCATTTTTGCATTAACTGGACGGTCAAAAGCTCTATTTGACTGTAATAAGTGAATAAAAGTACTGGTGTTTAGTAATGCAGTGCACGGTGTAATTGTTGATACTTAGATAATCTTTAGTTCTTTCCATGGGTTAGGGTTATGGGAAAAAGCTGCTAAGGAAGCATCAAGATGTGGCTCATGAAATGTAAAAAACGCTTTTCCTTCCGCTAGCGCACTTCAATAGCTTGTTAGGAACAGGTGCACTGTGTTTTCTGCACTCAAGCGAGACACAGTCCTGAAGTTAATATGTACACTTGTCAGGCTCACCTGATGAAGAGGGCTTCAATCCCTCTCAAGTGTTGTGTCCTTACAATAAATGTAACACCTAGAGACTATGAGTATGTGAAATCCTTCTGAGAAATCATAAGGACCATTTGAAGATCATTATGACCTGAGTACTTCTGCTACATATTAAAATTAGCATATGTTATGTCTAAAAATAGTGAATTATTCCACATTTAAAATTGTTTATTGATTGTAAACTAATATTTAAATTATTTATCCAAACTCTTGATGTATGATGTTCTTTACATCCACATATTTAAAGTTAAAAGTCTGAGGGAGAGGCCTGCAGCTAATGACTCCAGGGATGGATCATATGATCCTTTTGAAATCCCCAAATCTGGGGTCACAGCGGACTAACGAGAGAGTAAGATACATGCTACCTCCACAAAGAGAGATTTTCCTGGAACTGTTAATTTGCTTAATTTTGTCAATGTAACATGCATTATCTTCCTCCTCTGGACTCAGGATTCTTGAAGTAAAATCTGGTGCGGTCTATACAGTGTCCTATTTTCATATATCACTACTCTATAAATCAAAAGTCTGGTTAGATAATGTGTG
>CM050171.1:95378037-95408037 GCA_027410445.1 Discoglossus pictus
TGCAGGACTGGTCAACAGGAGGCAAATTAATTTATAGATTGCACATTTATAATGTTTGTATTTTAGTTTGCAGTATCATTAAGCTTGCCTGTATAATGTGTACCAATGGCTTATCAGCACCCCTTTGGCATGTGTTTCGGTTTGGGATAATGTCTTCTGTGTTTGTGATATCCCTTGCTGAGATCCTGAGATCAAGACAGGCAGAGTCTGACGTGATATTAATGCGGCGAAACTAGTTGCCCACGTCTTTACATAGTAGACGAATGAACACAAATTGGTGCTGATAAAGGTGTGAGTCTCCCATCCTGCATGAGCTCAGATGTATACAATATAAAGCAAGCAAGACATGCCATTTTCAAAAATAAAAATAAATTCTGCTTTAGATTTTGATCACGTATTTTTCTAGAGAGTAAAGGGATCTTGCCGGTTATGAGTGAGCTCCTGGATTGAGCTGCTGAAATTGCATAACAATTTCCGAGCTTAAACCATTACCCCTAACCCTAACCCTAAAGCTATGATATGGCAGCAAAATCGTGGCAGCGACATCTAGCGGATGCTCACCGCCAGTCCTACCGTCTATGCTTGAGTTCTCATAACAGGAAAGGACCAAGTAAAGTACTAAAAAAAAGGAATTGGACATTTTCAGTCACTCTGCTTATAACTTAAAGGTATATAGAAGTTTGATGGACTATGAAAATTCCCAAAACAAACATTATTAAACTAACCCTAAAGTTTGCAAATGTCTTACTGTTTTCTGGTAGTTGATTTTAAGAAGGAATGCCCCTGAAAACCAACAAAATGTGCATTAAATTTATAATTTGTTGTGGTCAGTCAGAGGCAGCTACAACATTGTAGCAAAGTATGGGGATTTATTCTCTGTAGCAAAGCATCATGGGATTTATATATATATATATTTTTGCTCCAACGACACACCTCTTTCCTCCCTAGTTCTCTAGATCTCTGTACTTAGTATATGGTTTAAAACGTACTTGAATTTCTATTGGTTAGTACAAGGTGCCTATGTAGGCACCTCTGGGGGGTATGCAAACCAATTTCATTTGTATAGAATGAATCAATGTAATGTGTGTCTGATATAAGCAGCATGTGTTAGATTATAAACTGTTTATAACAGGGAAACTTCCATATCCCTTTAAGTTTGCATTATGCAGTGCCTGTAATGTGAACAAATGGCTTACCAGCACCCCAACAGCTCAAATGTATCAAATATAAAGCAAGACATGCCATTTGCAATAAAATACAAATTTTTACTCAATATTCTAATCAAGCATTTTTTCTATAAAGTACAACAAAAATGAATGCAGCATATTTAGTGTCTCTACTTATAACTTAAGATGTCCTTTATAATATCTACCATTGTACAAAATGTTAAAGCAATCAAATGCCATGCTTTTTTTTTTTTTCTTAGAACAAACTTTTCGGAGATCCTGTTATTGTTAGTGAGCACAGAATTTTGAGTGAAATAATATCATTTGTACACTGCCCCCTTTTATGTGCAAGAACTAGACTATTTTGATCCCTGTTTTGAAGTTTAGTTTATAAAGCACACAATAAGTATCAGCAGACACTGCAAGTTATATTTTTCCAGCTAAATTTACATATGTCTTCTTGCAATAGATGTTTGTGTGAAATATAATTTGGTTAATATAGAAGCATTGTAATGTAATGACTTCCTCAAGGTGAGTTTAGACAGATATGTTTAATAGACCATTAGGACTTGAACCTAGAGGTAACACATGAACATTTGGTCATGTTAAAACCCTTGTTTCTAATGAAGCGTTTAGATAGCGCCATATGGATATTGCATATAGTCTCAGTTTTGTATTTCCATATATTATATTTGTGCAGTAGGGATTTCGTGATTTATGAAAGTTGGGAGTGGTACATGCAGCAGATATAACTGCCTGAGGCTGAAATAAACTGCAAGATTACTCGTCAGATGTGCTTAACATAGGAGTACTGATTAATATTACAAATGTAATACTTTCTGGAAATATTGTTTATTTTGTACACTGCCTACTTTATATTGTGATTTGCCTTTACATTGTTGTGCTCAGTTAATAATGTTTGCTAATATTCTGATGTAAATGAGGGTGTGGATCATGCTTTTGTTACTTTATATTTATTCTGAATGGATGTTACTGAATATAAAATGTAAGCTAGATTTGGCATTTGTGTTTCTGGCACACTAGTTTTCTGGATCACTATCTTGTTGTGGGGAGGGAGCTTGTGTACTTCAATGAAGCTGTGGGGTCACAGTAGAGAAGCCAGACAATCGCTGTCCACTAGAGAAGGAACTGGCAACCCACTCAAGTATCTTTGCCAAGATAACCCTATGGATAGTGCAATCAGAGACATAAATAGATGTGCCTGACATGCTGCAGTCCACAGGCTCAGGGAGAGTCGGACACAACTGAACGATTAAACAACAAATTATTTTATTCTCATACATGTATGTATTTTCACCTCTTTCACTATCATGAAAACAGTCTCCATGATCACGTCTTGTGGTAGAGTTTGCTATACTGGCGTCTCCACCCATTTGTGAGTTGTGTAGTCTTACCAACAACCTGTGAAAAAAAATTAAACTGCACTATCCAAACACCCCTCTGCCAATGTTATTTTTTTATCTTAAATATTTTAAACTTCTCTCCAAAGTTCAAACCTATTTTATTGTCTTGTGAATTAGAAAATAGTTCATCTGAAGACAGCAATGAATAACGACTCTGTAAAAAAAAAGGGTGGTTTTGTTGACTCATTAATTAATTATTGTAAGCAGGCACAAGCTGCAGGTTGTGTAGGTATCAGCTCTTCTTTAAAGAGACTCGTTATGCATTTTTTGTGTGGTTTTAAATAAATGTTTTAGTTAGGTTAATTATATCCGCTCTTGTGCAGTTTTTTTGCATAATTGTTTAAGCTAGGTTAATTAATTAATTGTATCCTGCTCCGTAAAATGTACATCTCTTACTTTGCAGAAGAATATATTACTGATGGCTACTTAAAACTCCCTCCCCCCCCATATTACAAGCGTAGTGTTGTTAGCAAGCAGACAGTGCCATGTTGTGTGCCTTCTTACTGCAGCATGGCACTGAGAGTGTTCTTAGATCACTGAAGCGGAAAATATGTTACCCTGGGGGCTTCCTTAAAGTAAATTAAGTATAAATGTTATATCACAATTGCATTGAGGAGAATAAAATGAATTAAAACCACAGATTTTTTTTACCAAAAGAGTAATATCAACCAAATGAAAGTGTCTTTGGATATCACATGAAGTGAATACATTTTTATGTGACAACAATCTGATTTGTAATTTATGTCTAATTGTTTTACATTGCTTTATTGTTTTTTTATATCTTTTTTTTCTCCTTTATTTTGAATAACTTATTAGTCTTTGATTGCTGTAAAACGTTGGAGTATATACTGGTACTTTGCTTATCTAATTGTATTTATGATTACCACAGTTTCTACAGAGTGAATGAGGTTGTTCGGTTCCAGTATTCCAGACCTATACGAAAAGGAGAGAAAGATCCAGATAATGAATTTGCTGTAAGTTTGTCTTTTTTTTTTTTTTATGAACTTATAAAAAATTTACTTTACCATTTTAAGTTCACTCATGCACGGATTAGGAAGTATTTCAAATGCTAACTAGGAACATTTAGGATTAAAATGTAATTATTAAAATATATATGGATTTGCAGTTACTGAATAAGAATAGACGAGCAACCAACAGAACTTAAATTAAAACGTTTTAGTGGATAAATTGATCATAATCAAAATAAAAACACCTGACTGGTAATAATGCGTCTCTTGAAGCACTCCTTTTATGAGCTTACCGTCCTGATAGACTAGATGGTCTGGGAGCTTGACTTCTCTTTCTTACATACCATTTCCTATTAAAACTTGTTTTTTGAGAACAAAACTTGATTTACCAAGCTTCTTGTACACAGATTTTGCAGTGAAAATTGCAGCCTAAATGTAATTTTTACCACCTGAAGTAGGGAATGGACTATCTCAAAATATATAATTTTGTATATAAAAAACTAAGCCTATAATGCAGTTTGTGTTTCAGATTATTTCCTAATGATCTAGTGAATTAAAGCAAACAGTAAATGTTTATTTTGCCAATAACATGGGGGGTGAGTGGGGGGGGGGGGGGGCTGGGGCTTGGCAAGCCAGATTCACAATGATCGAATATGTACATACCACTTAAAGGGACATAGAAGGTTCTCGATTTTTAATATTAAAATAATCTACTAATTATTTATTTGGGTATCTGAAAGTCATTTTTTGAACAGGGAGATCATAGAGTTTCTTGTTTCTTTTCCTCCTTCAGTTTATATCAGCTGGTTCCCTTTAAGTTTCTATGGAAAGTGACCTTTAAAGGGACATGGAAGGCTTCCTTTTTTAATATTAAAATAATTTAAGTATTTCTTTTCACATCTAAACATAATTTAAAAGCTCTTTTTTTACTGAAACCTTCCAAATAGTCTCAACAAAGGGCCGCCCCCTCTGGCCCAGAGAGTTTTTATTGGTACAGCGTGTACTAGCCAATTACATATTGTCATTCAGCAGCATGTTCAAATGAGAGAAAATTTGTGATTGACTAGTACTACATAGACACTGTGTGCATGAGCTACAGGGGGCTGGCCTTTGTCAGAGCTAGAGAGCAGAGAGGCAATGCTATGGGTGCATGCATAAGGGAAGAAGGGATGCTCTAAAGGTTGAGAATTAGAAAAGATGAAGCCCAACGGGGAATAAGCACACAAGTTAAGTGTGAGATTTCGGACTGTAGGGTTTTTTGTGTAAAGTATTAGATTCTTGGTTATTGTTTATGTATTGTTAAACGACTGTAACTACAATTTTGTGTAGCCTACTTATTTTTAACGTAAAACTTCCTATATTTTTCACAGAACATGTGGATTGAAAGAACTACCTTTACAATTGCTTACAAGCTACCTGGAATATTGAGATGGTTTGAAGTAAAATCTATTTCTATGGTATGTTATTATTAAGAATTATGTGTTGTAGACGACTTTACATTGAACCTAGATTTAATAGCCAGGTGTTCATATACATTCCAGCATTTCATGGCAGCAACTTGAGGAATGTTTCTGAATTTTAGAAATGTATACTTTATATGTATACAATGCTTGATATTTAATTTAGAATATACATAATTGTAGAGTCCCTATTTCTAATGAAATCTTGGTGAAAAAGAAACAGAATTCAGAGAAAGAAAGAGGTGGGCAGCCTAAAATAAAGAGATGTGCCTCAAAAAGAGCCAGTGTAAACTCTACTCGGGTTCAATCTATTTTTATTTCGCCATTAGCTAACATTAGCATTACATGTACAAACAGTCGCGAAGCAAGGCTTTAGCCAGAAAATTTAATTTAAAAACACAGTTTAAATGTTATTAAATGCTATCTGTTTTTATCTTTACCCAATCAAACGCATACTGTTTGTATCAGAAACACACATTACATGGAGTAATTCTCTATACACATAAATAATTATTTTATTTAAATATTTTTTTTTTCCACACACCAAGAGCTGCTATTGAATCTCCCAATAGAAACCCTGCTTTTGTGTTTGTATTTGAACCTTTTACTAACCTTCAAGCCAGCAGCAGCCCAATGCAGAAATCTTACAGAGCAGTGTCTGGCTCCTCCTGCTTCCCTCTGCAGAGGACTACACATCCCATGATTCCTTCCTGCATAAGCCGTTATCACATATTGCTACAATGTATTAAAATGTATTAGCCGCCTGTGATTGGCTAAAACGAATTCTGAATTTTGTACTAATTTTTGCAGGGATATAAAGGGGTGTTAACTCATCCTAACTTCATTCCTGAAAATGAGCTGTAACTTTTTATATTTTTGATAAAAACAATCTGCCATGTTGTGTAGCTAAGTTAACTGTACTAATGTTGTTTTGGGCTCCTTACAAAGCTGATCTTTCTCTACTTTCTACTTTGGTGTTTGTTATGGAGGTTATTCATTCTGATGCTGTAGAGTTGCTGGTACTTGAGGTTATCTATTTTACATCTGTAGATATTTGAACAGCTAGCTGGTTTCACTAGGAAGACAATGAAGTGCTTGAATACATGCTGTAGCCAAGATAATAAGGCATCTTAGTGTCATTTTGGAAGCTAGCAGAGTAATCAAGCCTCCAGGATAGATAATGCCTTGCTATTTCAACCAGAACACTACCTGCTTTTCTTTGACATTTTTCTTAACAACATAATGAGACATTTAAAGCCATGACAGTTCCCATTGTGACTTCCGTTTTTTTATGAAGTTTTACATATTTGAATTTTTTTAGCATGTGAAATTCAAATGTACTTAGCGCCTTAACATATCCAATGTTTTAATCCTCCTAGGTTGAAATAAGTCCTCTGGAGAATGCTATTGAAACCATGCAAAATACAAATGAAAGAATCAATAACATGGTGCAGCAACATATTAATGATCCTAATCTGCCCATTAACCCTCTCTCCTTGTTGCTAAACGGCATTGTGGATCCAGCTGTTATGGGGGGATTTGCAAACTATGAGAAGGTAAGGTGAAACAGTTTCACTGTT
The DNA here is from genome assembly GCA_027410445.1 of Discoglossus pictus. NCBI lineage: Eukaryota > Metazoa > Chordata > Amphibia > Anura > Alytidae > Discoglossus > Discoglossus pictus. The sequence continues at coordinate 95,384,636 of CM050171.1, forward strand.
CTGACTCCTTGACACTATTTATTTAGACAGTAACAAGTTATGTTTAAGAAATGTGTATTATCGTATCAATATTACATTTGTAGCAAGTTTTATATATTTTTTTATTATGTCTTTCCTCTTGATATACACAATCATTACAAAATAGTCAGTAAAATAAATATGGTTCTTCATGGAGCTACATAATGTTTGTTTTTATGACCCCTGAAAGTGGGTGGTCTTTGTATACCACTGAACAATTGTCATGTGTTATTTATACATTGGATTGTGTTGTGCTGTATTAGGATATAGCACTTAGAAAATGTGTGTGCATTTTTATTATATTTTATTATTTTGGCTTCAGAATATTTCTAAAAGCCATATAATGGTAACTTGGTTCTCAGCCTTAATCTGTTCCGAACGGCAGGTTGGGTACCAAAAAGGCTGAGTACCAAACTCCCATAAGGAGTAATGTAAATTGGTTTTAGCAAACGCAATGAGAACCAAGGTTTTTTGCTCATCCAGACAGGTTGAATATCGAAAATGTTGAGTTTCGAAGAGGTTGAGAACCAAAGTACCTCTGTAGTTCTATGGACCACCTGAATAGAACCTATAGTTCTATGGACCATAGTCTGGTATAGAATGTGAGAGGAATGTAAGAGTTGGAGGGACAATAGTTTCTCCAACTCAGATATAGGTGATTAGTTTAATGATAGCTCAATTAACTCTTGTAATCCATGGCTGGGCAAGTATGCAAATCTGTCTGAAATCACCAAGATCACTATAATAGTTGTGAGCATACGAGTTGTTGCTAATGCTTGCGGGCTCGCATAGCGAGCCTGCGGCCCTCGCGAAGCGAGGGTCGCAGTAGCTTGCAAGGAGCGCCTTTGGCACTCCTTGCCAGCAACTGTAACCCTCGCAAACTTTACGTCGTAACGCAAACAAAATATGAGACACATTACGACCCGGTACGACCTCGCAAAAAACGTCCGCAACACGCGCACATCAAAACATCAAAAATCAAACAAATACACACAACAAATACATAAAAAGCTTACTTACAGCAAGAGGGAGCATCCAGGACCTCGAAAACTAAAGTTACACCTCAATTTAACTGAAATTAAAGCAGTTAAGATACTAAGAAATTCTCTAAGCAAGAGAAAAAATGGCCATCGAAAAAAAACGAAAACGAGTCTACAGCTGTCTAAAGACGCCACCAAACACCTACGTATTTGCCGAAAAACACCTACGAGATTAGAAAACAAGGAAGCAACCTGCGCGACTCCAAAAACATTACACAACAAATACAAATAACAAACACATAAAAAGGTTACTCACAGCAAGGGGGGGCACCGAGGACCTCTGCAAGTGAAGTTACACCTCCATTTAAGCACAAATTTCGGAGTGTAGAGACCCGAAAATCACCTAAGCAAGAAAAAAAATAGCCGCCAAACAAAACGAAAACGAGGCTAAAGGTCCCTAAACACACAAAACACCACCATAAACACGCAAAACACCACCAAGCAGCTACGGATATTCCGAAAAAGCCCACCAAACAGCTATGGATATTCCGAAAAACTCGCACGACATACAAAACAAACGACGCTACATCAGCCACATTATAAACACCAAACACCCTTAGCTCACTTACAATTTCATTGCCGTCATTTTTTGATGGGCAATTCGCTAGTCACATATTATAATTGTCTAACTGCGATTCGTCGTCACGCTTCAGACGAATCACAGTTTGACAATGATAAACTGCTGCGCATTGCGCAGAGCGCGGCGAGAGCCGCGCTTGCGCAGAGCGCGGCGAGAGCCGCGCTTGCGCAGAGCGCGGCGAGAGCCGCGCTTGCGCAGAGCGCGGCGAGAGCCGCGCTTGCGCAGAGCGCGGCGAGAGCCGCGCTTGCGCAGAGCGCGGCGAGAGCCGCGCTTGCGCAGAGCGCGGCGAGAGCCGCGCTTGCGCAGAGCGCGGCGAGAGCCGCGCTTGCGCAGAGCGCGGCGAGAGCCGCGCTTGCGCAGAGCGCGGCGAGAGCCGCGCTTGCGCAGAGCGCGGCGAGAGCCGCGCTTGCGCAGAGCGCGGCGAGAGCCGCGCTTGCGCAGAGCGCGGCGCGCTTGCGCAGAGCGCGGCGCGCTTGCGCAGAGCGCGGCGAGAGCCGCGCTTGCGCAGAGCGCGGCGCGCTTGCGCAGAGCGCGGCGCGCTTGCGCAGAGCGCGGCGAGAGCCGCGCTTGCGCAGAGCGCGGCGCGCTTGCGCAGAGCGCGGCGAGAGCCGCGCTTGCGCAGAGCGCGGCGAGAGCCGCGCTTGCGCAGAGCGCGGCGAGAGCCGCGCTTGCGCAGAGCGCGGCGAGAGCCGCGCTTGCGCAGAGCGCGGCGCGCTTGCGCAGAGCGCGGCGAGAGCCGCGCTTGCGCAGAGCGCGGCGAGAGCCGCGCTTGCGCAGAGCGCGGCGCGAGCCGCAAGAGTGGGGAAGAGGCACAGAGGGAGAGGGGGGAAAGAGACACAGGGGAGGGGTTTAGAGACACGGGAGGGGGGGGGGTAAAAACACAGGGGGGCAGGAGATACAAAGGAGGTAGACGAGGTGGAAGGAGACACAAGGGAGGGAGAGGAGGGAGGAAGTAGACAGAGGGAGAGACTCGCAATGAGCTCCAAAGGGGCTCATTGCAAGGCCTGTGATGAGCGCCAAAGGCGCTCATCACAAGGCCAGTAGTTTTTATTGCCGTCATTTTTGACGGGCAAGTCGCTAGTATATATATAATTACGAACAGGACTGTTCCCAGAGAGAGCCGCGCTTGCGCAGAGCGCGGCGAGAGCCGCGCTTGCGCAGAGCGCGGCGAGAGCCGCGCTTGCGCGCTCATCACAAGGCCAGTAGTTTTTATTGCCGTCATTTTTGACGGGCAAGTCGCTAGTATATATATAATTACGAACAGGACTGTTCCCAGAGAGATCGGTTATATCAGTAAATTTAGGGTGAACATAAAAATAAGTTTAAAATTAAGAGTCTTATTCTGTGTATTTGTAAACTTTAGAAAACACTTTGGAAGTAGCTTTTGTAAACATTTCAGGCTCTTTATTGCCAAAGGGGTTTGGAAAATAGTGCAAAGCAACTATCAAGTAATGTTAACATCTACATGTTATGCATAATGTATTTTGTTCATTTTGACTAGGCTTTCTTTACTGAGAAATACATGCAAGAACACCCAGAGGACCACGAGAAGATTGAAAAAGTAAAGGACCTGATTGCGTGGCAGGTAAGACTCTGCTAATGAACTTTTCCAATACAGGCAGCATGTCCTCTTTTGACTACTTGCTGACATCACAGCAATCATTGTGGCATATACATTTCTGTGGCATTAATGTGCCCTATAGAAATGAAGTGAAAGTCCGTTTTTAAATGTGACATTGTCATATTCGAATTTCATCAGTGATGTGTGTAGTTATGTACCTGTCTTGCAACCACAGCAGGCTTATTTGAAAGGGCAAGGGTCAGAATTTAAATGCCTTGCTCATTAAACAATGTGACTCTTCCATGCCCCATGAATACACACTTCTGTCAATGTAACATCCCTTTTCTCTCTTTAACCCTTATAATTACTGAATTCATTTTGAACTTTAATATTTCTTATATCCTGTCACAAAATATTTAATATTAAACTGATGTAAAATCACCATTTTTAATTACTTCAATTATTTGACCGTAAAACACACACAACTTACTGAGGATTGTTTTGTGCATTTGGACACGTTTTATTGTGGGATTTGTACTTGTACTGGAAAATAACAAAACTGTAAATACATAATACACAAAATATAGTGTTGGTTTGTTGGTATGAGCTATTATTAGTGAATAGTGAGTATGCAGTATGTAAGAAATAACTATATATCTAGAATGTGTTTTGCAATAATAGTCATTGAAAAAAACTCTTATCATATAATTGTACCTTTTCTACATTTCATTTTTAAACCTGAACATATAAAATCAAGGTAAACCCTCTAAGGCACGGGCGTAGTTAGATTTTATGCTGCCCTAGTCCCATTCAGACTTATGTGCCCCCACAACCTTAAATGAGCACACCCAAGTTAATCCCCATATCCCCTTGCTTTATCTAACATCATAGGCTTATAAGTATTTATGTATATCAGAAAGTGTTAGGTACACTTGCAGATAGATATTTCACTACAAACAGGCATTTCTGTGCCTATGCAACCATTATTCTGTAATACTTCACATGCATTTTCAGGCAGCCTGCTGCCCCCTAAAATGTTCTCTAGTGGGCCTAGGCCTAATCAAACCACTGCTTAACGTCTTATTCTCTTATTTTCTTTCCCATTTCACTCTTTTTCTCTTGCTGTCTCTCATTCACTAATTTTATTTTTTCTCCCCATCAGACTCCATTTTTAGCTGAAGGAATAAAAATTCATGGGGAAAAAGTAACTGAGGCACTACGACCTTTTCATGAAAGAATGGAGGCATGTTTTAAACAACTGAAAGAGAAAGTAGAGAAGCAATATGGTGTGAGGACACTGGTAAGTAGAACCAAGATATACTGTATGTGGGCATTTTTATCATCTGTGCAGACGTTGGTAATTAATGTTGATAGATAGGAATAACGCTATAGTGATGGCCTATACTTAAAATAAATATTAAAGGTTTTTGTTGCACCCTTTTTTTTAAATGGCAACTATACACTTAAACATGTGAAAATAGTACTGCAGTATTCCTTTTATTTTAGGGAAAAATATGTAAATTGTTTTTCAAGTGAAATGCAATATTCAAAAATAAAATGAAGCAGATAAAGGGACCTATTTAATCATATTTCTATCTCTTTATTGTTGGTTTAAGTGGCCAGAACTTTCTAAGGAAACTCTTTTAGTACTTTTTGCACTTGAAAGTTTAAACTGATTTGCTTAAGTAATCTATTCTAATACAAGTTCTTGTATTCTTCTATATGTTAACTTCATTGGGAATTCAGTTTTATATTGTATGTGTATGAATAAAATAAATATGTATTCTGACTTTGATGTCATTTTCTCAGACACATTTTATTTTGGGGACATTTGTCAAACTGAGTTGACTTTTTTTAGATTAGACATTCTACAGTGTTACATATACTTACATCTCATTGGACTAAATATTAAATATTGATAGACACTAATATTATATGTGCATGCCTAATGCTATCTTGATAATTTCTTTTAGTCCTGTACTTAGGACTGTCAGGGATGATGAAATGTTACCACTACTGTCTGCTTATTTTGTATAAATTAATCAGTAGTTGACAGCGTACAAAATGTATGCATAGGTGAATCGCTGAATATATTTAAATTGGTTTGGAATTGTTAAATCTGTTAAAGTTATCCAACAAAATGCTTACAATCTTCTGCAAACACAAGTAATATTTTCAGCATTACTTTCTGATCTTTGCTTTTTTGCATCCCAGTAAATTAATTTTCTTTCCTTTTTCATGTTATGATAAAGATTTTGCTAAATGTCACTATTTCCTAGAACAAGTAAATTCCGCATCTTCATATTTCTATGAAGCTCCAGGTTGATTAAACATTTTCCACAAGCTGATCCATATTCCCATAAGAATCATGGGAATAGTTGTACTATGCCATGAACCTTCAGCTCAAAGTTATTGTTTTCACTGATTTTGCCCAAGCAGTAGCACCTTTGGAGTGGGATGATAGTGGTTTGAGTCTCAAATTTCATTGACTTTAAATAAATATACTATATAAAGTGAATTGCCTATTAGTTCTCCATCTCATAGTTCTCCATTTATATCCAGAACTCTTGGTTGGAAATAATGAATATACGTTTTAAATTCTTGTGTTTCCCCCCACCTAGTCCTCCAGCATGGATGAGAGACGTGGGAATCGTCCTAGATCAATGGTTAGATCATTTACAATGCCATCATCATCAAGACCATTGTCTGTTGTATCAGTGTCATCTGTATCTTCTGATAGCACACCTTCAAGACCTGGTTCTGATGGGTAGGTTAATTGTTTATATGTCATATTCTAATCATATTATGTTATAAATCATGCAAATTATGCACAAGAGATAATAGACTGATTGTAATTATTGGTTTCCTTGGTTGACTGGTATCAAATTTAACATATTGCTGATGAGCTGCTAATTAATAATGAGCAGATAAGTTGGTTTGTTCTCCAACTTGTAAAGTATGGCTGTAAAAAAGTCTTCACAATCACAGTTTTGATTTCATGAGGTCAAGATATTTGTTCCAGCCACTTATCACAGCTCTGCAGGCAAAATGGATACTCTTCAGTTTGTTCTACTCATGATATACGGTAGTTGGTTTAGGTTAAAAAGCAAATGTTTTTGCATATTTAAAATGTTTAGATTGCCTTTTGGCGTTCTGATATTAGAGTTTGCATGCTTGGCATCTCTCCCAGTGCTAGTCAATGCGATTACACTCAACAGACAGGTTCCAGAGATTGGTGGTGGCAAATGCCCAGTTGGCAGCAGAGTATCTGTGCATGTCTGTCTACACTACATAGACTGTGTCATCGGATGTACATCATGGAACCAAAAAAGAAGTGTTGCTTATTCTAAAAAAACATATAACGTAATGAGGGGAGCGTAATTTATGGAAACAGTATACAGAAAAACATAATTGCCAAAGTTTAGTTGCTGAGCAACACTGACCAGAAGACTGTTGAGGGAATTAAGTCATATGTGCAGTTCAGTATTTGTATCAATATCTCTATACAAGTTTCTTAAATGTTCTTAATAAAAAATAAAGAATTTCCTTTGATCCTGAAAACATAATAAATGACTTTATTACCTTTATTAAGTCTTAGTATATTACATTGCCGACCATGTACTATCATTACTTAAAGGATAACATCTTTTTCAGGTTTGTTCTTGAGCCACTTTTGCCAAAGAAGATGCATTCTAGGTCTCAGGATAAGTTGGACAGAGATGATCTAGATAAAGAGAAGAAGGACAAAAAGAAAGAGAAGAGAAATAGCAAGCATCAAGAGATATTTGATAAAGAATTCAAAGCTACTGAAATTACAGTGCAGCCATCAGATGCGGTTATTCTTTCAGAAACGGTAATTTTACTCTAATTAATGTTATTGCCATTATGGTAGTACTTTATTATTTTTACATACAGTCAAATATAAGGTTTAGAATTGTTTTTGTTATGGCCACTGAACACAAGAAATCAACCTTTTATTCACATCTCTACCATGATTACAGACATTATTTTATGGTTTTAGCCACAGTACTTTTAGAATTGATAGATTTTGATACTTTATGATAAAACTTTTTTTTAGAATAAATTACATTTATTTTTCAGATAAGTCCACTAAGACCACAAAGACCGAAGAGTCAAGTTCTCAACACTGTGGCTGGTGACAAACGGTTTTCTGTTTCTCCAAGTCAGACTGCTTCACCACAGCCACCACCAATTACTCCAAGAGCTAAGTTAATATTCAGCCTGCCATCATCAAGTAAGTTTATCTTTAAAGGGACAATAGCACTATTTTAAATAATTGTGTAGGATTGGTTTAGTTTAATACTGCAGTGAACCACCCTGTGCCATTCAGGTGTGTGCTCACTGTACTGATGGTATCATTTGTGGTTGTGGCTATAAGCAGTGTTCTATAGAAGTGTTATGGTATCGGGTGCAAAGTAGCTTGTCATTTTTACTATATTCATGTTAAAACACTCTTCATAGTTTGTATATATTTTTTTATATGTAGTTTTGTTGTCATTCAGTGGAGTCTGTGTGACCTTGTCTGTGGCACTATACATTTTTTTTTACTATTTGCAAAGGCAGATCTCAGAGAGGCATCCTGTGGAGTTGACACGATGCTTCAGCTACCCTTAAACAATGGGATAGTTCAGCACAGTAGACTTCCTGTGCAGAGATAAATGAAGAAATAGCTTCTATTTATTCTAGTTGCTCTTTTAGAGGTGCAGTGTATTCACTTTTCATGTTAAATCTATATTTTACTATTAAAATTAAAAATACATGTGCAAACAGCAGCAAGGCAAAGCTTTACCCAGAAAATAGAATTTAAAAATACAGTTTACTTCATCATTGGCTGCTGTACCCCCCTCTACCCCTGTCATTGTCCTGAGCACTGCTGAAAAGAAAACAAACATTTTAACTATGATAACATTAATTAGGCAGGTTGGGTAACCTGGATCAAGTTTTATAAGTGTAACTGCTAAGTAAACCAATGGCTTATACAGCTGTTAACACTGGTACATGCATGACAAACGCATGTCTTTTTTTCTTGAACTGCAGTTATCCGTTACATTAGATGCTAGATTATAATCAAGTAGTTACATATGACATAGCCACTGCCTAATTAAAATACTCTGCATCCTATTCTAATTAATATTAATTACAGTTGCACTGTATAGAGATCCTTACTCATTAGTCAGGGACTATTTTTTATTTTATGAGTTAACAAGAAGATTCCGTCTTTTCTCCCAATTGCATTTGTCCAGTTTATATTCCTGTGCACTCAGACTTGTAAAACCTCATATAGTGACATGTTGATTTTGCTTTTTCAGACATTGAGCTCAATGGTGTGACTGCTGCTGAATCAATTGATACTCCCCCTCCACTTCCAGTCAAAGGCAGTATGGCAGACTATGGCAATGTCATGGATTATCAGGAATTCATTCATCCTGTGACACCTCCACCACCACCACAACGGGTAAGGCTATACAAGTGGGCCTCATGTAGATCATGCTTGCATGACTCTTTTACGTGGAGATTAAAACTGGAGAGTTGCATTTAGCTTTCAATTTGAAAAAAATCAATGAACTAAAACTAAACATCTTTCCAATAATAGTTTCAGCTTTTTTCTAATACTACACCAGCTAAACGTATTATTAATATGTTGTAATAATTACGTAGGTTTAGAATTAAAAGGATGAAGTCTTCTATCTAATTACAATCTACCATGAGACAATTGGGGTTTATGTCTTCATTTCATACAAAACCAAACGAATAGAGGGATTTAAGATTGAAAATGGAAAGGACAGATTGTTGCTATGTTGCAGATGTGCCTTTTACATAAGGTTCCCATCTCCCCTGAGGTGTGTGCGAGTCAGTGAATTTGCTTAGAATAGGTTCTAATGTGAACTGGCAGACATATCATATCTGAAAGGAAAACAGTCTTGCAAGAAATAGACAGACACTATATAGGATCTATCTGGGTACAACAGCATACAATTTTCGTTTACCTACAGTAATTCTTGATTATTTACCCATTTGTGGATATGGCCTATTAAAACGCTCTAGGGTTGTGACATAGTAAAAGCATCAGTCAAATTTAGGTGATATATTGTTGTTAATTGAGTGTTACTGTAAATTTTCAGGGCAATATGCATTTTTATTGATGCCACTAATATCTGAAACGGCAAGGATATTTCATAGGTAATACAATTATCATTTAGTTATTTCAGAATTAGACAAACAATGTAATATTAATTGCCAAATAAACACTTCGGGAACATTAATTTGCACATTGCATTTTTGGCTCTTTATTTATAAAGGTTAATAATAAGAATTAAATTATTTATTGCATTCTATTAAAAAAAAAACAGCTAAAAGATGCCCAGCAATATTATTTCACAGAATTTTAAGTTAGGCAAGTGGTGATTTCCAGGGAAAAGTATTAATGACCATCCTTTTTTCTTACCAATTTTTATTTTAGTTTTATAGTATGTACAAAACATTAGCATTTCCTTACAGTAAAACACCCTATTTTACAAGTTATTTAAAGAAGTTATTTAATATTAAGCATACATGACCCTGAGCTGTGTTCTTTTTATAATTTTGAATATTTAGGTGGTAGTTATTGTAGCTACAACATCTTAGCTTAACAAGGCCAACCAGTCTCGGCCTGAATTATATCCACTAAATGTAACTTCTGTTCTGGAAGAGTTACTGCCGAATTGTGGTCCTCTCTTTCTGTAGTGGAGCAAAAGTAAAACTAAACATAATTCATTTTTATTCTTTTGCTTATAAATCTTTGAATTGTGTTTTGGGATTTAAAATATTACACTACAAGACATATGGTTTGTTCATTAAACCAGTTTATTCTGTTGGTACATGTTCTCTTGCTATTAAAATTGTCTACAGTTATGATTACTAAAGATAAGACTTTGATAAAAATAAAAACTTAAACGACAGTAGAATTTTCTGTTATATTATTAATCCAGAGCTGTTAGTGCCATTTCTTATAATATCACAAGTATTTAACATTCTTGTAAATGAGTTTCTTTAGTATTCAGTGCTTAAAAATAACCTAAGTGATTCTTCTGTCAGTCATAAAACCTACGTGTACATAAATCAAATGTGATCAAAATTATTCATGGCATGTAAAAAATAGTCTCAAGTGACAAAATTAATTATTCTTTAGTTATCTTTAAAATGTGTTAAAATAAACCTTTGTGCATTATATTTAGCCATCTTTTAATACTGGACAAAATATATTTACAAAAAATATTGTTTATGCTAGCTACTTGCTGTCAGAAATGACAGGAATAAAATTGTAAGCCTGGCAATGCTGTTTTCCACTCAATGCAAGGCTATGGCCCCTCTGAGCACCTTTGTCGCTCATTGCGAGCCTCTCCCTCTGTGTTCTTTATAGGCCTCGCAATGAGCGTCTTCGTCGCTCATTGACTTTTTTGGCAAGCCGCACCTTTGCTGCTTTGCAATGATCACCTTCGGCGCTCATCGTGAGCCCCACAATGAGCGCATTTGGCGCTCATCATGTGGCTCGCTATGAATGCCTTTGGGGCTCATTGCTAGCCTCTCCCCCTGTGTACTTTATAGGCATTGGCATTGAGCACCTTCAGCGCTCATCGCGAGCCTCTCCCTCCGTGTACTAATGCTGTTTGCCACACAATGCGAGAATCTGCCCCCTCTGAGCACCTTTGGTGCTCATTGCGAGCCTCTCCGTTCGTCTACTTTACAGGCCTTGGCGCTCATTGCAGGCGTCGTCCAACCCGCAACTTTACTGCTTTGGGTTAAATGTTAGTTACTTGGGTTAAGTGTTAGTGCCTTGGGTTAAATGTTACTGGCTTCAGCCTCTTTTTTACTGCCCTCGGACTCGTTTTCTTTCTGTTAAGTTTTTATGGCCTTCATTTTATTTCTTGCCATTTTAACGACAAATATGCCTCAAATTAACTTGCAACCAACCTCATTCACAGGCTCCTGGCTCGCCCCCCCCAGTCCCCCCCCCCCCCCCCATGCTGTGTGTGGTCATTCCAGTTCCGTGGTTCAGCCGTTAAATTCGTAATTTAGTGCAGCATCGCAACTGCGGGCCTCGGTTTGCGAGGCTCGCAGGTGCATCTACTGGGTTCGTTCCTAAGTCCTGCTGTGCTCATCACAAGCCATGCAATGAGCGCCCTTGGTGTTCATTGCAGCCTAAGTCCCACGGACCTCACTCATCGCGAGGCCTCATTGCAGCCCTACTTTCCAATCCTACTTCTAAGTCGTTAATAAATATGTTAAAAAGGAGAGGACCTAATACTGAGCTCTGAGGAACCCCACTTACCACATTAGTCCAATCCGAGTATGTTCCATTTACAACAACCCTTTGTTTCCTGTCTTTTAGCCAGCTCTCAATCCATGTGCATATATTTAATGGAATTTCTATATCCCTTAGTTTGTACAATAGTCTCCCATGTGGCACTGTATCAAAAGCCTTAGCAAAATCTAAAAAGACCTTGATCCAGGTTCCTACTAACCTCCTCATAGAAGCTAATTAGATTTGTTTGATACAACATATCCCTCATAAATCCATGTTGGCTCCTACTTACAGTATAATGCTGTTTGAATAGACATACTCTTGTATATTATCCCTTATTAACCCTTCTAAAAGCTTCCCCACTGCAGAAGTGAGGCTTACAGGTCTATAATTCCCCGGATTTGCTCTTGCTTCCTTCTTAAATATAGGTATCACCTCCGCTTTTCTCCAGTCATCTGGTAGTGACCCAGTGTTGAGTAAATCTTGAAAAATTAGATATGATGGTTTGGCTATTACAGAACGCAGTAGCCCCATTATGGTGCAGTGACCCAACCACTGGTACCTCCCTTGTATATACAGAAGAAAATAACCTATTTAGCTCATCTGCCTTTTTCTGGTCACTAATAATCAGACGGCTTGTGTCACATTGTAATGCTCCTATAGCTTCCTTCCTGGCCTTCTTCCCATTAATATACTTAAAAAATATTTTAGGGTTAGTCTTACTCTCTTTTGCAACTAATTTTTCATTTTCTATTTTAGCCAGTCTAATACCCCTTTTACAAGCCTTGTTGATTTCCTTGTATTCCTGTAAAGCAGTCTCTGTCCCCTCTTGTTTGTATAATTTAAATGCCTGTTTTTTTTTTTACTCCGTATCATGATCTTTAAATCATTGTTAAGCCACATTGGATGGGATTTACTCCTTTAACTTTTATTCCCACTTGGTATATGCCGATGTGTATGTATATTTAGTACAGATTTAAATGTTGTCCATTTATGTTCAGTATTTTTACCTGCCAGTTCTCTGTCCCAGTCTATACTTTGTATTGCTGCCCTTAGACCGTTAAAATCTGCCCTTTTAAAATTAAGAGTTTTTGTTGGCCCCTTAATTTTTTTTATTTTTTTTTTATTCAATCTCAAATGAGACTGTGTTGTGATCGCTGTTTCCCAACGGTTGCCCTATTCCAACATTAGATACTATATCAATAGTATTTGTGATAACTAAATCCAAGATATCCTCATTTCTAGTAGATTCTTGTATAATCTTGGCCAGATAATGAATCCCTGAGTGTACTCCAGAACCTGCTCCCTTTACCCGTACTGCTGGTCTCATTCATCCAGTTTTTTTCAGGGTAATTAAAACCTCCCATTATTATAACTTGACCATGCTTAGCTGCATTTCCAATCTGTAACAATAATTGTATTTCCTCACTTTCAGTTATATTTGGGCGTTTATAGCAACTCCAAACAATATTCTTTTGGAAGTTAATGTGAGTTTAGTGTTAAGAACTTTGTAAGTTAATATCCGGGTTTTAAATTTCAGTCTGGAGTCTCATATTGTGAACAACTGTAGTGATCAATAAGCATGGCTGTTTTATTGATCTCTTTATATGCACAAAGGAAAAAAAGCTTTTATCATATTCTTAAATGATAACAACATTATGTTGTATTTTTTTTTAAGTTATTGTTAAAGAGCATGACAAACTGGCTATAAATTCTAATAGCCATTATTTCCAAATCATATCTGAGATGCTCACCATTGTTTGTGCTGTTATGCAAATGTGTAACTCCCAAATACTAACTTAGCTCTTTAGATGTGCTTGTTAATAACACAATGTTTTTCAGTGTGATTATGCATTTAGGTCTCTTCTCACTTCCATTATCAAACCCTCTGAGCTACTAATTAACATAAACCATCCAGAATATCTCAGGCATGGTTTACTGTAGAGTAAATCTGCTTGTACATTGTATGACCAGTTTTAATGCTCTAGGGTGACTCTGTTATCTTAAAATAAAATTGTTGTTTTTTTTGGTTATTCTTATAGAAAATAAAAAAAACTGGTTATATTGTGTTATCTATTTGAATATCATTGAATCAGTCCTGGGAAATTCAATATTGTTGCTGCATTTGTATTTTTGTCTGTCTCTGTTGTGGCTAAAATAAAAAACAGTAATGTTATGTGGCATTTAGATCCCTATCAAGCACTCTGAGCTGCACATTAGCATACAGGAGCAGCAACACCAATTCTAAATATTTCAGCAATGATTTACTATAAATAAAAAATGCTAATGTATAGCAAGTTTTTAATGCTCTTTAAATTAAATCCACATCCTTTTTTGGGTGACAGAGTCTCTATCAGATGAACCAACTTTGTTTTTGTGATGACTGAGCCACTCAATATTTTTCAGAGCTGCAAGGAAGCGATCTCTAACTATTCACGTCAAGGCTTAAAAATAAATTGTCATAGTTACACATGCATGATAACAAAGTGACACTTCACTGTCTAATTTATTTCTTATCTATTTTTTTCCAGCATCTTCCACCTCCACTGCCGAGCAAAACTCCACCTCCTCCTCCTCCAAAGACCACAAGAAAACAGGCATCCGTGGATTCAGGGATCATGCAGTAAAATCACACCATACACAACGCTTGCTATTGGAGAATTTTACCTCATTTGGGCCCTATGTGTCTTCCCTTTAGTGCAATCATCTTATACAAAAAGAGAAAATAACCTAGAGTAACAAAATGTAAACATTTGCATTGCGAGCTACTGAGTTGTGGATACTAATTTATGTAGGATAATACTAAACAGGTCATTAGAATTGCTGAGATTTACAAGTAAATAAAGAAGAAAAAATACTGTTTATCATCTATTGGTGGCCTTACTAAATGTCTACCAGCTTCTGTCGTCACGTTGTACAGACGTTTGTATATATGATGTTCTTTCTCTCTCTTTTTAGGTTGTTTTAATTTTTTATGATACCTGCTTTTATCTTAACATTGCTTTTCATGATCTATTTACATTCATAAATATTTTTCTGTAAGTGGTAACTGCTGAAATCCTATAGTCTAGTTAATATTTCAGCAATATTGTACTCTAAAAATAGGTATAACCATAATTGTGTGTAGATCTATTTTTATCTTAAAAGTTACAATAATGATGGTCATTTGCTGATTTGTATTCCTTGCCATTCCATTTTATAATCATCATGTAGATTTTGTTATATATATATATTTGACTAAAAAATAAAATGTGTTTTGAAGGTAACTAGAGATGTTATCATTTGTGTAGTACAGAAAATGTGTTTTCAATAAAGCAGGATTATTTTAACAAAGAATCATGGATTACTTTGACATTTCCACATACAGTTATAAAAAAGGAAGTACATCCCATTATGACTATCTATACAAGTTTATATATTAAGACATATCTGACCTTCATTTGGTAGTCACCAAGTCTTAACAGTAGATACATCTAATCTAATGTGACAAAATAACACATACACACACATTTTATGTTGTCATTATTTATAAATCAAAAATATCTGCCAATATTCAGGCATATATAATTTAAGAGGTTTTGTTGCTCATTTTGCCTGGGATGAATTGTGGCCCACTTTTCCTTTTGGCCATTCCTGATTCTTTCTATTTCAGTTGTAGATTAACTCATATTTTGGATTGTTACCCTATTCTATTAACCATTATCATCTAAATGGTGGTCTCATAATGCACTGGTGTAGAGAAGAATTCATAGTGGCTTCATTGAATGTGGGGCATCAAGATGGCCTAAATCACTACCAACTCTGTTGGTATGAGATGATGCGCTTAGCTTTTGCTAGACTTCCTTCAAACATGTTGTTGCGCATTATGACTAGACAACTCCACTTAGGTCTCATCTGTCCAGAGGACATTCATCAATAAATTTAGTGGCCATTCAGGTTCTTCTTTGCACATCCATGTCATTTTCTCCTTGCTACACTTCCACAAAAGACATACTTGATCAATCTCTTCCAAATGATAAAATCATGAACTCTATTAATTACTATTATTAGTAATTTATTTCTATTCTAAATCAATATACATAACTGCCAGGAGGGAAACCTGGTCTGATTGTCCGCTGGGTAAGCCAAAAAGGAACACTGGGACTGAGCCTGTGTGTCCTGGCCTTAGCTTGACACACATACTGAGTAGGCTATAGGGTAGGACTAGGAGGTATGAGTTTGCATCAGCACAGTGAGCCATTTCCAGGGACATGGGGTCTTGGTAGTCCTGCTTCTGTTTGTTATTGTTCAGGTCTTACTTCCTGGTGCTCTGATCCACGTATTATAACTCCTCGCTTCATCAAACATTGGGTATGGGCTCAGCCAATCCAGTAGTCCAGTAGTAGGCTTTTATATTCTGGCTATGTCCATTGCAGAGCAACTGTTGTAGAACATAGTGCTTGGGTGATTATTTCCACATCTCTTACTTGTTCCTTAAATCTTTCCGTGGCTCTATCTGTTAGACTGAAAAAAATACAAATAACTTTAATGGGATATTTGGTATCCGGAAATAGCGTTGCTAAAAAGTAATAAAATAGGTGCACTATATAGAATAAATGAATTGTCTAAGGATGAGGATAAATCAGTATCACCACCAATATAAATATAAAACTCTGGTCATGAAAAGTACCCTAAATAAAGGGTTATCCTGTTCAAAGATAATTAATCAATTAAGTTTTTAATCCTTGTATATCAGAATAAACTGATGTACCTGAAAAAGTCAGGATATACTGATAATCATAGGATTATTCTATATAAAAAGCACTGTTAAAGAAAAGACTTATGTTTGAAAAAAAAAAAACGAAAAATAGAGTAAAACAGAGATCATAAATAAACTGGAGGTATCTATGTATATATCAATCACATATTTAGTTGTGAGCATACGAGCCGTTGCTCACGCTTGCGTGTTTGCATAGCGAGGGCCGTGGCTCACACAGCGAGCCGCGACCCTCGCAAAATTTACAAGGGGCGCAGTTGCTGGCAAGGAGCGTTGTAACGCAAACAATATACGAGACGTTACAAACAATTACGACCTCGCAAAAATCTGCCGCAACCCGCGGACATGAAAAAATGAAAAACACAATAAATGCACACAACACATACATAAAAAGCTTACCTACAGCAAGAGGGGGCATCCAGGACCTGAAAAAATGAAGTTACACCTTCATTTAACTCAAAATAAAAGAGTTTAGACACTAAAAAATTCTCTAAGCGAGAGAAAAAATGGCCACCGAACAAAACGAAAACGAGGTTACAGGACTCTAAACACGCAAAACACCACAAAACAGCAAAGCGAGGGTCGCAGTTGCTGGCAAGAAGCACCAAAGGCCAAATACATTAAACCTTGTAAAGATTTTACAGATATCAATACAGGAATCAAGTATCCAGTGAAAAGTATAATTAATTGTGAAACCACTCATGTTATATATGTCATGACATGTACTTGTAAAAAATATTACGTAGGTAAAACATCCCGTCGGCTACGAAGGAGAATATTAGAACATGCATATTCTATTAAAAAACAATTGGATACCACAGTCTTGAGGCATATAAAATTCTTCCATAGAAATCAACCAGAAGCTATGACTTTTCAAGTCTTAGAAAGATTGCTTCAAGGACCAAGAGGTGGTGATATAGATAGGAAACTTCTACAAGCAGAAAGTAAATGGATTTTTACACTGAATATTAAATACCTTAATGGGTTAAATGAGGTATACTCCTATACAGCCTTCATTTAAATTGAAAAAGAGTTCTCGAATATGGGTTAATATAAAGAGATAAGAAACTACATGTCTAGAGGAGCTGGTATATTACAACAAATTCCAGGTTCTCCTGTATTCTCTCTAATTTATCTTAATTAATTTTTCTATATAATATATATTTCACTTAACAGATCCATCAGTATCATCACCTTTCATTTTTTATTCACTTCCATTCTTCTTATAACACAGACATTCACTTAAGCACTTTACACAGGCTTTAGACCTTACAATTCACTAATGTTTACATTCCTTATTATAAGTGTATAATAATCACACATTTTTAGAGTTTTAGATCATATACTGACACAATAGGTTATTTTTGTGTCATACTATTCACCAATTAATTTATAGTTCACTATTAGTCAAAATTGGACTTGAGGTGTCCATTTTATAATAACAGTTATTTTAGATTGCAAATCACTACACTAAGTACATTAGGAGTTATATCTCCCTTCCCCTCTTATATCTATCTCCCCTTCCCCCCTTTTTTCACTTTAATTTTGTGATTAATTAGATATTTTATCTTAATTCCTGATCTTCAGATCGATATATTCAGTAAATTATTGAACTTTGCTTTTGCTAGCTCCTGTTAACACCATAAACAAATAAAGTTAGTTGTCTTTTGACAATGTTCACTGTCCGTTTAAATAAAAGCTAAACAGTTGTATAATAGGGCAATGACGTAGTCACGTCAACGGAACGACGTCATCGCGTCAAAGACGCAATTACGCAATGCACATCATGAAACCCGGAAATAAACTGGCTTTATAAGCTAGATAGTCCAGCATAGAATATAGCCTCAGAGAAAGTCCACGAGGATGGACGAAACGGCCCGTTGGCACATACCAGCAGTTACAGAGGAAAGAGACTACTGGAGGATACATCAGACACAGTCAATTGACGAGACAAGCCATTTTGATACACATAAAGCGTAGCAATTGAACAGCAAGTATACAAAGTGTGGCAACGTTTTGCCAATACACTATACTGTTATATGTTATCTGCAGCTTTTGGTATCATTTATTATTTTTTGATGTTATAGTGTCCCTAGTGTCTTAGATATTGATATATATATATAGATATTGATATATACATAGATACCTCCAGTTTATTTATGATCTCTGTTTTACTCTATTTTTAGTTTTTTTTTAAACATACGTTTTTTCTTTAACAGTGCTTTTTATATAGAATAATCCTATGATTATCAGTATATCCTTTCTTTTTCAGGTACATCAGTTTATTCTGATATATGAGGATTAAAAACTTCATTAATTAATTATCTTTGAACAGGTTAACCCTTTATTTAGGGTACTTTTCATGACCAGAGTTTTGTATTCATATTGGTGGTGATACTGATTTATCCTCATCCTTAAACAATTCATTTATTCTATATAGTGCACCTATTTTATTACTTTTTAGCGACGCTTTTTCCAAATACCAAATATCCCGTTAAAGTTATTTGTATTTTTTTCAGATTATAGTGGTGTTAAGCACCAAGGGTATAATAGATATAGATCATACATTTTTCCTCTATCTGTTAGACGCCTATTTTTTCATTATTTGCTCCAGTTGTGTGGGTGATTCTAGTCTGGCCGTGGATTCTTGTTTAATTCCAAATTCACGCCAGTGTTAATGCCTAGACAAGCATTGCAAACTTAACTAAACAAGGAGTGTTCGATACATCTTCCAGTACCTTTAGTCACTTATCTTGCCTCCTACTGGCAAAATTGTGCAATCATATGAGAGTTAAAACAAAAATACAGGAGTGACGTATATTACAAGGCTACTCTATATTTCAAATAAGAGCTCACATTCTGAAGTTATAGTTATAGTTGCTTGATATTGCCTCATATTGCTCAGTATGTATTGGTGCAGCAATTTTGTCTCTCAGGCTACATTTAGGTGCAGACATCTTGCCTCTCACATTCTCCTTTTCTGATCCATCTTTTTTTAGTTTTTGCTTGCAATAGAATATGCAAAGATGATATCAATGTGGGGGGTGGAACCATCCATATCGCTGGGCATGGTCCACTTATAACATGACAGATGAGTCACTTTAGCTGCTGATTCACCCTCCTATCGGAATGGAGCACTTTATTACACAAGTAATAATATTAATACATAATTATGGAACATACAAAACACTTCCATCAATAACAACAAATTATACTTAACCATGTCAAATATAATAAGCCGTATGTATGTGTGTATATATATATATATATATATATATATATATATATATAATTTACACACACGCACACACATACATTGTTTGCAACGGTTATGTATACATTGTGTAAGTATAGTTTGTTCTTGCTGAAGAGCTATGTGTGCTGCACAGTAATATGTGTTAAACATCATTTGTTTAATAATGTGCTCCTTCCTGTTAGGTGTTGAATTAGCAGCTATTTTTGCTTACTCTGTAATGCTGTACATGGACCCTACCCAGCTGTGTGGATGGCTCCACCCCAAAGTGACATCATCTGTGTATATGTTGTTGAAAACTTGAACTATATAAGATGGAGGATCTCATAGAGAGAGAATGAGGGGCAAAATGGCTGCCCATATGATGAGCAACATAAGTGGCAATATAAAGCAAGTAAGCCAAAATATTGAACAAATCCAACTAAAATGTTTATAAAAAGTATAAAAGAGATTAATTATTTTCCAGACATCAATTGTGCTTTAAAATATATCTCATAAAGTGAGATTCAGCTCAAATATACTAAATAATAGTCGCACATGCGCCTTCGCGGGCTCCACCTCAATCGTGCTGGCCAATCGGTGTCCTTGCCTATGTCCAAGGACACACCCCTTGTCACCTTAACACACGCCCCTCTCACCCTTACATGGCATTCTTTCATAGGTTTAACCATCACTTTGCATCGAGCCGCCAGCTATCCATCAGTCCTAAATCGCTTTCGCTAAGTATTTCCTACATTTTGGGGGGGCTTTTTCACTAAGCAAAACAAGCTTGTCTGCCTTCTGCAAGTTCTCATGTCATATTTTGGCTTGCATTGCAAAATAATTGGATAAAATGTCCAGAGCTTGTTTATTTTAACAACAAACCTTAGCAGTAGGTTGTCAAGCAACAAAGCCAGGGTACTTGCCCATAGATGGATACCTCATGTGACCCCGTGCCCCAGGAGGACTACCACTATCTCCACACATTGAACCACTGTACATTCACCCCCCATACACCAGCTGTGCCAAAACATCCTACCCTAAGTAACTAAACGCGCTCTTGCGTATCCTGCTCTGTTGGGAAAAAGTGTGAGAAACACCTCCTTTTATTAACTCCTGAAGCTCCTCCTCCCTTACCCTAACAACAATAGCCTTTTCTCATCCCTAACCAAATCAAACACCCACTCTCCTCCACTTTTGAATTCAATCATCCTTTCAGAGTTAGAGAGTAGTTCTCATCTGTGAATTGAAGCCATGTGCACTAAAGTGTATATGCTGGCACTCTGCAAATATGATATAATAATAATAACCTATGGACCTTCATGCTAAATATGTTTTTTATAAAAACTGTAATATGGAACAAGCTCTGGTATTTTTTGTATATTTTTTACATATTGGAGGACCAGCTACACCACCAATTAGAGGCTCTCATTTTTTATTTCTCCTATACCAACTTCATATTTGGCAAGACGGGAAAACGGCAGGCACACAAAGAAGCAACTTACCAATTGGACACTGTTCCATGGTCTTGTACTCTTCTAATACTATAAATACATTAGAGCCTACATTAGCAAACATATTGCTCCATTGGGGTGTCCAACTGTCCCTCATTTATTTATTTTAACCAGGAGAATGTGCGCTTTTCCCCCTCCATAACCATAAGAGGTAATATGGGTTGTAGGGGCATAAGGTGAGGGGATTTCTTGAGGGATATATAGGGAGAAATCTGTGTGAGTCAGAATATATGGCTTTATTTCAAATTAATAGTGGGTTTAGGATATAAGTGCTATGCTTCGAACAGGCACATTTTCAGAACGTTTTTGAATATCTGAAGACAAAGGGAGAGTCTGATTGACAGAGATGATGGTTGTTCTTGAGAAGTCCTGTAGGTGAGTATGGAAGGAGATAATGATAGTCCCTGAGAAGTGTAAATCATGTGCAGAGAGGAGATGGTGAATGGTGGTGGCGCATGTGGTGACAAGAGTAGATATATATGGAGGTTGAGTGCAATTCCTGGCTTTGTAGTTAGGTTTGTGTATTTTATCCTTGATAAGATAGGGAACCAGTGTAGGGACTGGCAGAGGGTAGCAGCAGATGATGAGTGTTTGGATAAGCCTGGCAGAAGCGTCCATGACAGGCTGGAGTGGGAACAGGCGATTGAGAGGAAGACTGAAATACTCACTGGAGATGCAATAGTCAATCCAGGAGATTCTGAGAAGTATCCTGTGATAGGAACAGGCTCAATTTGGATACCTTTTGGAGGTGGAGATGGCAGGATCTGGTGAGTGTCAAGATGTGGAGGCTGAAGAAGATATTCAAGGAGATGTTGAGGTGGTTGTGCAGTTGTCTACAGAAAGGGAAATAATAGGTGTGGAAAATGATGGGGTAAAATTTTTACATGGTAAGAAACCATCCAGGAGGAGATAATGCTGTTTTATACTGACAGAAAAGAAGAGTGCAGAGTCTGACGGAATTAATTGCTTAATGCATGAATACAATTGTTCAAACAGATGTAAAAAATATAAAATTAGGATATATTCTATTTGATCCAGTATAACAAACCAAAAGACACCTGTAACAAAGTAATTATGTAAGGTTAGATCAGATTGTGTCAAAGTTGCTGTTCTGAGCAGAGGAAAAAATTACTTATTTTTTAACAATATAGATTTTAATTACTACTTTTCAATAGGAGTCAAAAGTCAATTTTATCTGCAAACACGGCCTTTTGTGCTGTTTTCTTATTGTAAATGATGTTCTTGAAATGGGAGTTTTCTTGTCAAAGGGATCACATGGCCCTGGAAAAGACGAGTCTCAATAGATCTGAAGTCTGCTGCGGTTATTTAAAATACAGCTACATTTATACGGATAAAGGCTACTGTATCTTTCTGCTGATTATTGCTATATATATATATACAATATTGTTCCTAATTTCTGCATAATAATAAAATAACATAGAGCTCTGTGTAATAGTACTGTTATTTAGTGGAACATAAATGAAAAAATACAGCAAATAGTTATGGACAAATATATTTATATGCTATGGACAATGTGTACTAACATGAAATGACTATACTTATAAACTATTTTGAAAGCTCACAGAACACCACCAGTGGTGCAAAGTGACAGTCTTCATACAGATCTTTATCTTAAATCCATTTGACCTTTGGTTTCCCCTCTAGTAATGGATCAGCTAGCAATAAAAAAGCATTAGCTTTTAGAAAATTGGAACAAAAATAACAGAGGGAGGCTGATGCAGGTCACACGTTACAAGTGAGATTTCTAATTGCTAACTGGTCTGTTTTGCTCATTTGTGCAATGGATTTGCTATTGAGTCCAGTATATAAAGCAGAAAGATATGTCATTGTATTATTATTGAAAAAGTACACTTATCTTAATTAGTATGAAAACTTTGAGTGAAACAGTACATGTTCATATGGAAATATATATATATATATAGTTAGTAAATAAAAAGTACATCTATGTTCACATTTGAATGTCTAAAACAAGTTAAAAAAAAAAAACTGTTTCCTGCTCAGAACTCAGAGAAATACAGTTATTGCACTGCATTCTGGGAAGCTGAGTAGGGACATGCAAATATGCCCACAAATACCTCTCTCTTTAATACATAAACCATTTTAAACACCTTTAAGCTTATTCCTGCTGCATTATACAGCTTTTATGCAAAACCAAGGTTGGATTATACACAAGCTGGGAATACTACCCACGTACAGCTGTTTCAAGGTTACTGCCTATCAGCAGCGTGGGGCGGGATCCCAGCTTGTGTTGTGGACCTGATGAGTAGGTAGTTCACCACAACAATCATTTATAATATGGTGGGCAAAAAAGCGATAGAAGCCCTCCACCGTACAGTAGTACAGTAAAAAAAAAGTACATCTGTGAACTCAGAGAAATA